>JAPDNY010000009.1:39399594-39612094 GCA_029375565.1 Gekko gecko
CTCAGTCACCACCACACCCAGACCATAACATGGAACACGCACTTTGGAGAATTTACAAAATCCTTAGTCCTTTCAGGTCTTACATGGTGACCGTGAGGGAATCTCGCAACAATAGTGAACAATTGATTTAAAGGGTGTTGGGAAGAGGGGGTGGGGGGAGGAAAAGGCCAAACCAATGTCAAAAATTGTTTCAGTTTCACATTTAGATACTGCAAGAACATCTGGATTCCAGTCAAAGACTCCATTTGAATTGCTGGCAGTTTTGTACTGGCACATAAGAGTACAATCATATGCAGAAATTTATGAGCTGTTTTGATCTCAGATGAAAAAGTTAATGATAATGCAGGATGGGTAATTTACTACAGTTTTGCAGAACTCAGCTGGAATAGTAAGAGTCTGATTTCCTGGGTGTGAATTTGAATTGCGGCTCTAACATCACTATGTTTGTACAGAATATGAAGGGGAATACATTTCATCAAAGTTGGAAATATGGCTTTGTATGTGTGTCTATAAACACAGTCTTTACAACAGGCTTCTCTTTACTTAACTATGAACTGCACAAGGGAAGCATCAGCTGATTAAAAATGTGTCAATGCCAAAGAAAAAGTGTCCCAGAAAGGATGTTTATTTTTATGACATTGTGTAAACTGCAATTCACAGCCATCAAAACCAAAAGGAGTTTCACCATTAGCTTCAATTTGATGTGAATCAGGGCTTCAGATCTGAAATCTCTTTGAGTAGCTACAGTTGCCTCTGGGTGTTTTTTTTAAATGAACACATGTGCTGAGTGATAGGTGAACATGGAGTCTTAAGAATCCAGCTGGCATTTCATGTTCAACAGTTTGTTGCTGGCATTGCTAATTCATAGAAGACACAGGGTTGGATCTAGCCAGATTTTCCATTGGCAAAAAGAGGAACAGAAGGTCCTCTGTGACCACCAAAAAAGTTATAGTGAGGATCATGGGAAAAAAGCCATGTGAGATGGGGCTCATATTAGCAGGAATGCTGGCTGGATCCAACCCCTCTAGTGTGTACATACAGTAAGGGAGGTATTTATGGGGGCCATCCTGTATCTGTACAAGATAATGACAGCTCTGTCACACACAATGATGGTGGACCCATCACATGGCAGCATTTGGTCAATCACTGCTATTTTTAATATAGAAAATGAATTTTCCAGATGTGCTGAAACATTCAAACTTCTTCTAACCAGAAGGAAGCCAATGTAAAAAAAAAACTTGTCATCAGAAGAGAAAGTCAGGAGCTACATTTAAAAGCTTCATTTCTATAAATATTTGGAGAAGGGTAAGTACTGGGAAATATTGGATCGTAAGTGTAATATTTAATACAGGAGTTACTGTTTGGATGACTAAATGATGACCTAAAGAGATCATACAAATCACATAGTGAGTTAGGAATTTGGAGTGTAGAAATTAATGTAATTTGTTAACTTGAAAAAAATATGGCTTTGTATACTACAGTTTAAAACACTGTTTAAATTGTGATGGAAATCAGAGTCCCATTTGCAATTATAACAGAACTACAATATGGGCTTCAGTATGCCTACCTTTCTGCAGGATTTTTGCCTATCCAGAAAGCCTTGTGGGGTGGGAAGGCCCTTAAATACTGTACTCCATGATCATTCTTTTTACACTTTAAAGCAGGGGTGTCATCCACAGCTTTAATTAGGCCAGCTCTTTTCTTCCCCCTCCTCTCCCTCTTGTCCTCACCCTTTGAAGCTTGAGGCTGCCAAAGTTCTTGCTTCAGCAGGAAGCTCTTCTGGGCTTGCAAAGTTACAAAGAAAACACTGGATGGATTTTTCCATTAAGGTCTCTGCACCCAGACAGACTACTCAGGGATTGTTTCCAGCAATAGAAACAATGCTCTTGGACTGGAATGACAGCCCCCAGAGTAGAATGACGGTCCCTAGCAAAAGAATCTGTGTTCTGGGACTGGAATGACAGCTCACAGAGTGGAATGACAGCCCCAGGGAGTAGCAGCAGCATTCTGGGAATGGAATCCCACTCTGGAGGCCCTCATTCCAATCCCAGAATGCTTCTGCTACTCCCAAGGACTGTCATTTCACTCTGGTGGCTGTCATTCCAGTCCCAGAGTAGTCTATCTGGTCCCAGAGACCTTAATGTAGGGCTGCCAGATCCACATTGGGAAAATCCTGGAGATTAGGGGATGGAGCTTGGGGAGGATAGGGACCTCAGTGGGGTATAATGCATCCACCCTTGAAAACATCCATTTTCTCTGGGACAACTGATCTCTGTAGTCTGGAGATGAGCTATAGTTCTGGGGGATCCCCAGATCCCACATGGAGGCTAGCATCCTTACCTTAATGGGAAATTTATTCCACATTTTCTTTGCAACTTTGTCTGTGCTGCAATGTATTTCAGTGGAGTGGAGCTCAAGAAACTTCACTTTCCAGTGTTTGTATAGTTGCAGCTGTTGCTTGCTGGAGTTGTCTCCTTGCAAATACAGGGTAGATGTTTTAAACCAGATTGTCTCTGCTGAATAGACCTGAGAATGGCTGCCTGAGTGAGTACTCTAACCTGGAAACCCACAGCCAAAGGGGGTCATTACACCAGAAAGCCACTGCCACTCTGAGTAGACTGGGGAGGGGGGAGCTTGCAATGCCCAGCCATTTTATGCTCCTAGGCTCAGAGCATTTTATATTTTTAGTTTATATCATTAGTTGCTGCTGTGATCCTTGTGCTTTTTCTTGATGTTTTATTTTAAAAACTGTGTTGCCAAACCCCACTATTCCCCCATGTTTCCATTTTAGGCAGGCATCTTTTTTTGGGGGGAGCTGTCAGTTATCAAAGACTGTTAAATAAACAAAATATCACAAGAGTTTTAAGCATATTTTTATTTTGAGTAAAAAAATAATATCTTTAATTGTGTTTGTATCTTTTATAAAGTTTATATCTCTGTTTCCTGGCATTACATTTTATGACACACATGACCTGTCCCCACAAAGTCCCAGTTATGTCAGATCCAGCCCTTGTGACAAATGAGTTCTACACCCCTGCTTTAAAGCAGTCTAAGGTGGATAATTATCTACAGTAACATACTTCAGATAAGACAGACAAATCAGCAGGGTGCCTTGGATCTTTTACAAGTTTTAATCGCTCCACGCCTCTAGATGAGGAAGACATTTTGGATCCACATTGTGTGGAAATATTGGTGACTTATCTCTATCAGAGGAGCTTCAAATGACAGTGTCCAAAATTTTTCTCCAGATTCATCTCAGTGTGTCAAGGAACAAACTATGTTTGATTTGATTTTATGGGCACACAGTGTCTCCTGATTAGTAAATTAGCTGCAAAGTTATTCAAGAGTATCAGAGATTAATACAACCACGGACATGATTAAATCCAGGATTGCTAACAAACAAGGTTTTCTCATACTACAGCAAAAGTAAACTTGAGACAAAATTATTAGTTGCCCAGGGGATTAAAGAAAGGTAAATTATTGCTGAGGACTTCTATGCAAACTCCTTGAAAATCCAACCCAACAATAAAGGTGGAGGCATGTAGCTAATCAAGAATTCCTTGGCTTTTTCAGTATTTCCATTGCCTGGTGGTCATACTCCTGAATGGAATTCAAAACTACAAATTAGACCCAACTTGGAATGGTTGATTAATCTGCCAGATAGACTTAGTGGTATTGTCAATGTAAATGTGCTACCAACTTCAAGGTCAAATAAGAGATGTATTGTAGAGCTACCTTCAATTATTCTGGAACATAAGAATTTATTACTAAGATATAATGTATGGGTTAAATGTTTATTTAATTCCAGAACCAGAACCCCTTTATTGAGTGTAATCAGAAATAAAATAATGGATAAACAGGCAAATAGCAAGAGAAATCATAATACTGAGATTCCATCAAATATGGATGCAGAGGTTAAGAACAGGATGCAATACCAAGTCAATGAGAAATCTGGGAAAGAGTATAGTAGTGAATTAATGATGTTGGACGATATATTTATTCCTCTTGAACAGACCAAGAATGATGCAGATAGGGCAATTATAACTTCAGACCTTTCTGACTTGACTAATATTTCTATTCCAATTCAGTCTATTCTTGCTCAAGCCAGTGATTTACTTAATCTGTCTAACTGGACTTGAGAAGGAATTTAGACCAACAAACAGATCAAGAATGTTCATCTTCGTCTTTCCTGAGCTGTTCTGTAATAGCCAATACTAGCCATCACTCGGATAGGGCAAGGGGTACAGGGGCAATATGCTACAATCCTCTACACAATATTTCTCAGATTTCTATCTCAGATCAACTGTCAGGGACCCAGTGGGAACACTGTTTAAAATGCATTTCTTGGAATGTGACAGGTTGGCTAAATAAAATTTCAGGATCCTTTTTAAATACAATTTATTAAACATTATGATATAATTTGTATTCAGGAAGCATAGTTAACAAGAGATCTGATGTTAAATGGATATTGTTCTTATACCTTTAATACCACTCCCTTGAACAAGAGAGGATGTCCTAGTGGAGGATTGGCATGTTTGATATCTGCCTCTGTAAATTATACTGTAACCTTGCTCACTCCTTTAAGGTCCCTGGGAATGGCTTGCCTTTTGGTGTTCAAAATCATAAAAGAACATAAGAACATAAGAGAAGCCAATGTTGGATCAGGCCAATGGCCCATCCAGTCCAACACTCTGTCACACAGTGGCCAAAAATACCAGGTGCCATTAGGAGGTCCACCAGTGGGGCCAGGACACTATAAGCCCTCCCCCAAGCACCAAGAACCAGGCAATTTTAGCAATTAATATTTACATCCCTCCCTATTCTTCCCCTTTTTATTACAAATGTCGTTGACTTAATTTGGAAGATTACTTTACTGAATTCAAGGTCAAACACCCTAAATCGAAGATTGTGCTATTAGGATGTTTTAATGCCCCTATTGATGATAGGAGTTAGAGATGGTTGATGATTATAATATGGACTTCTATAATGAGAAAAGGAAAACAAAACATCTTCTAGTTAACAAAACTGGAAGAATTCTTTATCAACTAAATTAATAAATTTGATCTAGTAATAATAAACAGCAACGGAAGGTGACAAGCAGGATGAATTTACCTATTTTAGCCAGAGGGGAGCAAGTGTGATTGATTATGTATTTAATATCACCAGCTTTCCTGGATGATATTTTACAGTTCTCTGTGGGATCCTTCCCAGAGAGTGATCACTGGCCACTTATGTATTACATTAGCAACTTTGATACTATTCTGAATGGTGAAATAATGGGTCTGCTGTCACTAGTTCAAGGTGAAATTACAGCAGATATGCGATTAAAATAGACCACCAAACATCAATCAAAAATACAGCAGGTGTTGAATAGTGATTCTTTTCTTAAATTGAGGGATGATATTCTTACAGACTAAGATATCGATATTGCCCTGATTCTATACAATAACCTGGTTAACGCTTTGAAACTTCTTTTGGATACAAATATAAGAATATCAAATGAAAGACAGCAAACTAAAAAAAATCCTGGTTTGACAATGAATGCCTGAACAAGAAAAAGGAGCTTAGGCAGGTTCTTAAAATGTACAAGCAGATCCTAAATAATTGTTTATCAGAATCCTTTTTCAAATTACGTCATAATTATAAACAGCTTCTCAGGAAGAAAAAGCTCGCTTCATTAAAAGAGTCATGGCAGGAGCTAGTCTTGGGATTAGGCCAGAAGGATATGGTGAAGTACTAGCATCTCATTGCAAAGTTAGATGGAAGTGTACATCAGGAATTAGATTCATATATATCTAAGGATAGCTGGGAAGGCCATAAGCTGGGGCTAATACAGCTGGAACCATCATGATAAACCCACAAAGCTTAGCACCTGATTGGCCTGTAGTCACCCCTAGTGATATAAAATTTTTAATATCTGCAATTAGAAACAACAAGGATCCTGGGAAAAATTATATTCCCACTGATATGCTTAAAGTGTTTCAGGATTGGTGGGCCCCAGTTCTAGCTAATGTGTTCACCCATATGGATAAAACGGGTAAATTCCCTCAGGAATGAACTTCCTTTATTGTGATACCTATCTATAAGAAGGGAGAACGAAAAGATCCAGCTAACTAAAGGCCAATACACTTACTTGACATTATAGGAGCACTCTATGCAAGGCACCTCTTATTGAAACTAGAGGTGTGGATGTCTGAAAGAGATTTGCTGGTTCCAGAGCAAAGTGGATTTAGGTCAGGACGTTCAACCTTAGATCACTGTCTCCTATTACAACACTTTATTAACAAATATGTGGATGGACTGCATTCATTGATCTTAAAGCAGCTTTTGATTCTATCCCAAGACAGCACCTTTGGGGTAAACTCAGTAATTTGAATATTGAGGACAGGGTACTGGAACATTACTGGCCTATTGTCTAGTCCTGTTGCAACTTCAAAAGAAGTGTGCGCCAGGGTTGTATCTTGGCCTTTCTACTTTTCAGTCTTATATAAATGATATTGGTGAATGTCTTTCAGGAACACACTTTTTTCCAGTTAGGCTCAGTAAGAAGCCCATTTCAATACTTCTTTACACTGATGATACTTTGCTTATATCCCATACACAAGTCAGCATTAGAAGGCTGCTAAAACAGTTTAGCCTTTACTGCAGAAATAATTTACTACATGTAAATTATGTCAAAACAAAGATCATAGTCTTTAGTAGAAGGACCCATCTCCACAACTGGACAATGGATGGATCTTGGAGGATTGGCTACATTAGGGGTGCGTGGCCTAATATGCAAAGGAGTCCCTGCTACAAAAAGAGCCCTGGTGATACCTGAGGATGGTGGGGTTTGGGGAGGACATCAATTGGGGTATAATGCCACAGAGTCCGCCTTCCAAAGTGGTCATTTTCTCCAGATGGCCTGACCTCTGTCACCTGGAAATCAGTTGTAATAGTGGGAGGTCTCCAGCTACCACCTGGAGGTTGACAAACCTGACTCAGTTTGGGGTAGTGGTTAAGTGCACGGACTCTAATCTGGGAGAACCGGGTTTGATTCCCCACTCCTCCGTTTGCACCTGCTGGATGACCTTGGGCAAGCCATAGTTTGGCACAGCTGTTCTTGAAAAAGAGCAGTTTCTGTCAGAGCTCTCTCAGCCCCACCTACCTCACAGGGTGTCTGTTGTGGGGAGGGAAAGGGAAAGGAGTTTGTAAGCCACCCATTTTAGCAGGTGAACTCTTTCAAATACCTACGGTTAATCTTCCACAATTCTGGCTCTTGGCCAGTACACAATGAACATGCAAAGCAGAATTTTGAAAAGATCATGTTTGGTATCCTCAGATGTTACAGAACAAAGGTACTTTCCCAGTTATCATATGGAGCTCCAATCTGGGGATTTGGAAACTTGCACCCACTTGAAGTTATTCAAAATATATTCACCCACTGTCTGGTTATTATGAAGTGTGAACAGGCTCCTTGGTGAAACTATAACATGCAGTGAAATTAGGATGCTTGTAAACGGGCAGTCATAGTAGCGACTCCCTCTCCCCCCAAACAAATTGGTCAAGCGACATTCAATATATATATGGTAGAACTGACATTTCAAAACTGGAAAAAATATTGGAATCACAACAGTCACATGTCCTTAAGTTCCTCTTCAGACACCAGGCTCCCACCAGAAGAGGTCTGGTGAGTGGTGACCAGAGAGACAGAGCTTTTCCAGTGGTGGGACCTTGCCTGTGGAATTCCCTTCCCCTTGAACCTCACCTGGCACCTACCCTTACTCATCCATAGGCACTAGGCCAAAGCAAAATTAAAAGCCTGGTTAAAAAGACAGGGTTGAACTTTTAACATTGTTTGTAGCCTAAGAATGGGTTTGAGATCTATTTTAGGCTGCTAAATTGTTTTGTGTAGTTTTATGCTCTCACTTGTTTTTTTAATAGCGTTAATTATTTTTAATGATTTTTGTTTTCTATGAGTTTATCAACTTTCACTTTGTAAGCCGCCTTGAGCAGCTTCTCCGGAGAAGCAGAATATAAGTGTCCCAAATAAATAAATAGCACAATGTTTGCTTAGTGAAGTCACCTTTCTTTACAGAACTCATACGTGTTAGTACCCACAAAGGCAGGTTTGCAGATTACCGTGGCATGTGCAAGAGCTAATTGTAATTTTCCTAAACAGATAGATCAGAAAGATATTAAATTGCTTTCTGTCTTGTGTCAGTCAGTTTCAACAAAACCCCTTCAGAAGCCAATACTCTATTACTGTTCATAGCACTAGTAATTTAATTCTTGCAATGCACACAATTTCCATACAAAAAACAGAAGAGAAGGCATGAAAGGGAAGGAGGATGGAAGCGCTATGGTATGTATAATCTGCGTTAGAGAAAACATTTGGCTTGCTATTCATACCCCCGATCTCCTAACTTACTTCATTTTCTCTCAGTCTTACCACCTCAGAGAATCATATCTTTGTGGAAAGGATCTGAATGCTGAAAGTGTCTTTGATCAAGAGAGTAACATCATTCTCTATTTCAATGACCATTAGGAGGCAGTGTATATGAAAACTCTGAGGAAACTCAACAAATTCCACACCTAGTTCTCAGCCTTTCTACTTGTATGGGCACATCGTGTCCCTCCTAAGTTTTTATATGGCTCATTTTTATATAGTTTCACTGTTTAGTGGGGCTGATGCAGTTATGCTTGTCAATTATACAGCTATCTTGTTTGGGGCAACCTTTGTTTACAGTGTTTCTAAGTACTATTTATGGATGAGACATCTGTACGTACCCAATCAATTGCTGTCTTAATAAGAAATGTAGTGGGACAGTGGGTTGAACCCCGCTCAACATTTCCACTGATGGGGGGGGAACAGATAACCCCTACCATCAGTGGAAATATTCAGTGGTGTCCAACTCACTGTCTCACTATGTTTCCCATTAAGGTCCCCCATCCTCCAGAAATGAATTTTGGGTTGCAGTGGGAAGGAGAGGTGAGAAAGTCAGGAATACTGAATAATTTTTGGCAGGATCCAAGCTATAGTATCAGTACAGGGTCAAAACCAACCATCATTTCAAATTTCTTGTCAGCCATAAACTCATTGGGTTCACGAATACAAGCTAGTATTCTCAGCCTCAGACCCCATCCCCAACCCACTTGTCATATTTGGATAACACTGGTCTACCTTATTAGGCTGTTATAGAGATTATACACTTTGTAAACTGTCAAAACATTTAGCTATGTTGGTGCTTCATGAAGCAGATGGAATGTTTAGAACTTTCCTAGCCTGTTACGCTGGTTTATAAACACAGCATCTGTACACCTGGGGCATAGAACACTAGCATGCTGAGGCTGCAAGTACATGATCTGGGGAGTACAATATGATTTTAAACCTGATGGTTGTCACGTGGATGCCAAGAAGGTTATGCTCCATTGTGCTGACATCACTCTTACAACAATATATGTAAATAGCTTTGAAGAGGTTTAGGAAGACACAGGGTTGTCATTAACAAGACCTGTCACATAAGTGTCACAGTAGGAAGTAAATATACTATTAGATCCTTTCTGAAATTTTCTGGTGCCTTGTAAACATTGCTTAGACTAGGAATCCATTTAAAATGTATATTTTGAAGTAGCACAGAGCATTCCAGTGCTGGTTTAGAAACCAGAAGAAGAGGAGGAGGAGACTGGATTTACACCTAGCCCTTCACTACCCAAAGGAGTCTCAGAGTGGCTCACAATCTCTTTTCCCTTTCCCTCCCCACAACAGACACCTTGTGAGGTAGGTGGGGCTGAGAGAGCTCTTTCAAGAAGAAAGTACAGGGGGAACTTTTTAAAAATCTACAAGACTGTGACTTGTAAACATATTTTCACATATATACAAGGTGGCACTGGGTATGATTGAACAGAAAACCTGAAACTCTTCTTCACACTTTGCAGGGTGGATCAGGTATTGCACTGACAGTATTGCAAGAAGCTTGATTTATATTTATTTGTACAGCAAATGTTGTAATAAATTATCCCTCTTATCATCTAGATCTCAACCAGCACTTCAAGAGAAGTGAAATGATGAGCTTGTACTCCTAGTACAATTCAGGGTTGCATTCTTCCTGTCTAAGAGCAATGTGATGATGTATTCTCACCTTTATGGGTGGGGACTATGATTGACTGAAATAGAAACGTGCATTGTGATTACACATGGTGCGCCAACAGGCATATTGTTATGGGCCTCGCAACTTTCTAATCCCATAAACAATGGGAAATGTAAATTATAAATAATGAAGGCATATGATCTGCCTTGGACAAAGCTAAACTGAAAGCACAATGAATTTTTCAATATACAATGGCCTCAGTTCAGACAAAATGAGTTGAGGTTGTCACATGGATATCAGTTGGACAAAGCAGTTGACTAGCGCTTAGCCTAAATATGCTAACAGCGCAACAGTAAAAAGAGATACTCCCGTCTAAGGCCACTGAAATCAATGAGCTCTGCACAAGATTGTTCTGTAAACTTACCTCCACATAAGTAAATTCTGCTGATCTTAGAGGTGTACTTCAGAGTAAGGTTGGTGAAGACTGAGCTGCAAATCCCATTGAATTTTTAACCAATTAATCTAGTCATTAAATGAGTAAAGGCTGAAGCTGTAGCCAACAGACGGAGTAGCCGTGACAAGAAACCTAAAGATACAGAAGTGCAGACTAATTGAGAAGAGGGCTAATTACGTTATGGCCACTAACAGTGCAATCCTGTGGGGAGGTACCTCAGTCTAAGCTCATTGACTTCAGAAGACTTAGACTGGGGAAACTTTGCATACGATTCCACTCAATGCTCCCTGTAAGCTGTGGAGTCTTGTGAGCAAAAACTCTGTGAGATACTGGCATTAAAGTTGTGAGCAAGCAATTTGGCTACTGCATAAATTAGTTTGCTCTGGAGCCAGACCTCCTAAAAAAACTGTGAGCTAGCTCACACTAACTCAGCTTAGAGGGAACATTGATTCCATTGTAAAGGTGCACTTATCCAAAGACTACGGCTAAATACCCTTCTAAGGCAGCACAATTCTAATAGGAAATATCCACTACAAAATAAGTGGTACAAAGCAATGTTGGCATTTCTCCACTACTAATCTTTCACAATCGAAGGACAGCTAGGATCATATCCATTCAGCATTTGGTGAATTTGGTGGGGCTCTGTTGACCCCCCTCAACACAATGTGATCAGCAGCCAAAAAGGAAACTATGAAGGGACAAGAAAAAGTGCAGCTAAAGCACCTCTCTCGCTATTTTTCTTCGCCAATTGGCAGTGGAACACATTTCTGGAGGAAATGTGGGCAAACAGTGCAAATTTTATGCTCTTTGGCTTATCCTCTCTGTTCTCACTCAATCAAGAGCCCGTTTGTCTCATTTTAATAGCCACTAATAGAATGATAGAACACACACTAATTCTTAAAGGGAACCAGTCTCGAACACTACCAGCGCATGCTCTTTGATTAAACACAAAGTAATCTAAAATTCAGGAGGAAAATTATTTTGCTAATAGTGTATTGTAGTTGAATCTATCCTGTTGTTTACTAAAGCATGTAAGTTTGACTATCTGTGATATGTAAACAAACTGAGTGCATTTATACTATGTCACTTGCAGAAAGAACCTGTTAGGTAGTTACTACTTGCAATGCAATTGCATGAGAAAAGCTTGATGTGGAAAGCCCAGGAAGCTGTGGCAGGGACATAGCCCTGTGCTGCCTTTGTGGACTCCAGGGCCGGAGGGCAGAGCCGTGAAGGACCATGCAGTCTATGGTGGTCTGACTGCATGGCCTGTGCAAGGGCGGGGTCCACGGAGGTGGGAGGATGGCCAGATGTGAGGGTGAGGCTGTGGGCAGTCTCGGGGGCCAGGACCTCCCACCCCGCTCCTCAGGAGCCAGGACCTCCTGCCCAGTCCAGTCTATGCCTGCCTATTTACAGATCAGGCCTCATTTCCCAACAGTCTTTTCGGGCATGCCAATGGGTCCAACCCCTCTAGACTACAGTTCATTAGCATTATGTGGGCTTGTATCACAGCTAAGAGTCCTCTGTGGATTTTGGTGTGCTCTTTTTTACATTGGTGCTGCCTTGGGGGCCTCGGAAATAAGCCTTTTTTGCTGAGCTGACTTGCACCATTAGACGATGGCTGTCCTCTGCCTACCTGTTTTATATACACCCTTTGTATCTGCCCGCTTGCTAACGGTCCTGTTTTTAGTCCCTTAGGTTGTCTAAAATCATTGTGGATCTTGACCACGTTATTATCTACTGTGCAGGGATATATGCCTTATCACTGGATGTGATGATGCCTGATGGGCCATAGATCACCTGGTGGGAGGCACGAAGGAAGGCATTGGACTTCTCTCATCTGTCTCACATCAAGTATCTCAGCTTGAAACTGTTCACTAATGGCTCCCTGACAGTTACCTAAACTGGTCTGGCCTCCTTGAATGGCATGAGTGGTGGACAGGGTAGACTTGGCTAGGTGTAAAACATGCAAAGTGATGGCATGGGAGGTCATGTCTTTGGGTGGTCATGTCATTGGCCATCCTAACATCAGTCACAAGGAAACCTGCTCTCTACAGGGCTGATGCGGTGTGCTTGTCTGAGTGGGACGTGGATATGTGGCTACACAGAATACGGAATGGGTAACTTTGTTGGTTACAGGCTTAGGAGTCATAGTGGGAGTGGATTAACCCCCCTGCTCTTGTGGCAGTCTGGGCACTAGGAGGGATCCTTTTGGCTAGGGAGGTGGTACTGGCTCTCTTAAGGGGGTCTTGGGGTGGAGCCAATTCATTGGCATGCCCAGCTTGGGGGCTGTCAGTGGGGCTCTCACCAACAGGAGGCAAAAGGTGCCATGTAGCCGTCAGTACCCATATGGTTCCCTGGGGTTTGCCACTCATTGGCTGCGCCCCCCGCCCAGCAGGCAGGCTGGTGTGTGCAGGTGGGTTGTCCAATGCAGAATCTGTTCCCATGGTGCACCAATGCTCCTGCAGTGTATTCAATAAAGCTGTGGCCCTTTTATTCCCATATTAGCAGTAGTCTATTGTATCATTCCTCACCTGCAGGCCCCCCCCATGCCCCTGGGCCCACAAGCAACACCTCCCTGAGTGGCTGTAGGAATGTTGACCAAAACACTGCAGAACTCAGAAGAGGGTCTTGTACTAGTGTGGCTGAAACCACTGCAACCACTTGAGGGACTGCTCTATAAGGAGGCTTCGCACCAGAGTACAGGATGCATGTGTGACTTTTGCATCAGGGGACTGATCCATTAAACCAAGATGCTCCTGAGGTCGTATAAGGATGGGTAGAGCAGCCAGGGTGACACACTGTAAAACAAGCCCTATTTATACCCTAGAGAATAAGAGGAGGGAGAGGAACCAAGAATCCATTCCGTATCCACCTACCTGTTCTCGTAACTTTCTCTGCCTGAACATCCCCACCCTAATTATGCCATCCAGGTGGCACTGATATATATAATTAACTAACAATGTTTAATGACGTGTGCTTTCCATTTTTATCAATCACTCTAGCTCTCCCCCACCAGCCCAACCCTACTCTAGTAGCACCAACAGTTCCTGTATTATTTTAAATGTTCATAAAAACATGCCCAAACCTCCTTACCCTTCCTACTCTCTTGGCTCTCAGTAAGACAAATTTCCATCCCCTTCAGAGTTGCCAGTTGTTTTCTTTTAACTAGTCTTTCTGTTCCTCCTTTAAACAGCAGTGCATTCAACAGAATGGAAGTAGATAAAGCTCTTCCCCCTCTGTTATTCTCCATAACAGGAAATATTTCACCTGCTGAATCTGGCATGTGACGCTGGTGTTATAAGTCACAGGAATAAAAATGGTACAGATGCTGGTAATCTTGAACATATCCTAAGTACACATAACCGTCTGCCACAAGCAGGTGGGGTTTTTTCGCTGGAGATACAGCCAAGAATTATAATAAATAAATACATTCCCCTAATTTTTCTACTTTTTTCTCCTAAGCAGCCATTCTGAGCCTCTAACAGTGTGTGTGTGTGTGCCCCCCCCCCCGGTAAATAAACCCTTCACAATGGTAATGCAGCAAGATGTATGAGCAAGGGAATCACTTTTGTAGAGGTACCATGGCAGAGCAGCTACTGTTGATGGAACTTCCAAATACTGGGCAGCTACATGAATCTAGGGATGGTTAAGATATGGAAAACTGCACTGTGAAGCTGGCAGTGACCGTTTTGTACTTCAAATATGGATGGCCTTTTTTTTTTTTGCCTTTTCAATCAGACTACTCTGCCTTGTACGCTCGCTCCAAATATCAGCTCATAACACTGCTAGTTTCATAGTACAAGGTAACAGATATAGGGTTGGATTCCATGGGGAAAAGGGCCCCATCACCCAAAAGCCAAATGGGGGGGGGTGGGATTTCAGGCTAGAACAGGAGGGAGAGATGGAAGTTGTGTTTCTGTATATTGAAGTTTTCCCATGCACCAGAAGTTTTAGATGGGATCCAACCCCCATAGTATTATGCTCAAAGTGGGAGACATCCCACCATTTTCTCCACCAGTGGACATATCCCACAGACCCTCAAGCTCAGGATAGCACACATTAAGAAAAGAAAAAGAGAAGAGGAGATTGGATTTATACCCTGCCTTTCACTACCCGAATGTCTTTCCCTTCGCTGCCCCACAATAGACACCTTGTGAGGTAGGTGGGGCTGAGAGAGCTCTCTTGAGAACTGCCCTTGAGAGAACAGCTCTGAAAAAACTTATGACTGATCCATGGTCACACCAGCAGCTGCATGTGGAGGAGTGGGGAATCAAAACCGGCTCTCCCAGATTAGAGTCCGCGCTCTTAACCTCTACACCAAACTGGCTCTTAACGATAACGTGACTTAGAATCACTAAGGCCTCTAGTCATCCGGTCTCAATACAACTAATTTTTGCTTTGAAAATTTTGCCTTAATCTTAATGCAAAATTATACATATTTCATTGCGTATATCTTACTGGACTACTCGTTACTTCAAAGTATAGTGTTTCACCTGCCTCATTCTGAGAGGTCAACACAACTACATCCCACGCAAATCTTCCATCATTCAAAATTATAATCCTCAGCACTTTTACTTTCTGAGGGAAGTGTTTTGGAGAAGGTCAGTTGCAGCCATCTTAGTAAGCTTTGGTTATACAGCAATCAAGTGAGACTATCTTTATGTGAGGTAGGAAATCTTTCCCTGCCTCCAAATAATCTATTAATGATGCAGAACCCCACAACCATTTATTACATTTATGGCAGCAATAATATTCATAATGCATCTGCCAGACTATTCTCCTTTTCAGTTTTGATTATCTGTCTGCTACTTTGAGGCCAGCTTTAACTATGCAGAGGCGAGATGTGTGTAAGCCATTCAGATTAGATTTATTTGTGAAAAGTAACGGCTGTCTAAAACAGAGCTATAAAACTTAGCCTCTGTCTGGACTGTTCTGTGGCTGCATGCTATTAATGGCAACCTGGCTAACAGGTGTTTGCCAATTTCTCTATTCTCTCAACATAAAAAGGGATCCAATGTCCCTACTGGCTATAGGAGTAACATTTTATTCCAAGCGCAAGTTACAAAAAGCATACAAGGAAGTCTGTCATGTCAAGATAAACTGAATCACTGCCTACAAATGTGTCTTGGGTGAGGGGGACTCTGATCTGCTTTCTTGATGTGAAGTATAGTCACTGTGCATTGCATTCCATTCAGAGTATGTGTGTACTGTTTTCTGTGGATCTGCTCATTTTCTTTCATGTTCTTTCCCACATGTCATTTTTGTCAGCATGGCTGAAACATCAACGGATCTCTGCTTATCCTTCAAAATACCCTCTCTGGGATAAGATGTGCAAGAGGCCTCAGATCTACTTCGCGTCTTATTGTTTTTTCGTTATCGGCTATGGTTTCCCTCCAGGAAAAACAAGAGAGGCTAAAGATGGTGTCTTGATGGTGTCACCCTCTGTTGTTGGACTGCAACTGACTGCAAAAGCAGAGGTGGTAGACCATCAAAGGGAAAACACTGGGCAATCATTCATGTTCCCGCCCTTCTACTGGCAAAGCCTCTGTGAGAAGTTACAGAAGCAAGCATCCTCTAGGGACACTGGGATATCCTGACAAAGAGGAAGTAGGAAGAGACTGTGATTGATAGAAGAGAACAAAACAATACAAACCTTGGGGGAAAGAAGATCAGAACAGAAATGGATAAATTAACAACTATGCCAGAAAGATCCAGAAGGAAATGGAACACACAGCACCTTACCCATAATGTAAGGTGAATGTGCAAAGTGACTCCCTATACACCCTTCATCTAGTAACTTAATTGCACATCTAGAAAACAAAGTGGCACTTCAGTTCAACAAAGCACACCATCACTAGATATGTTTGATCTAAATGGTTTAAGTTAGGAGATAAAGTGGAATACGTATAGCATGACTACAAAGCCATCAGGAAAAGTCTATGAATGACTGTGGCAGTAAAGTCAGTTGCGTCTGGAGGCATCTATGGGTGAAGGGAGCTCACCTAAATCTGCTGCTCATTGGCTGGTGCTGGGCAGCATTCAGCTACTGAATGGCATGGGAAAGTGTTGGTGGGATTCAGCAAAAAGCACCTCTCAGCAGAATTCTGTGCAGGAAACTTTATTAAAAGTCTTAAACGTTTTGAGACAAGCCTATGTAAAGTATGCTCAGTAAACCAGCCCATTAGATGGAAGAAGGAGGAGGAGGAGGAGGAACATGGGATTTACTCCCCTGGACAGGCTCCCAATCAGAGGCTAGTAAGAAATTCATCTCTTCATCTTTATTTCAATGCCCCCCCATGCAAATAAGATTCTTTCTTGCTACTACCAGTAGGTTAACACTAGAAGAGGCACAAACCTAGTAACCTCTACCTAGAAGAGAGCCAGTTTGGTGTAGTGGTTAAGTGCGCGGACTCTTATCTGGGAGAACCAGGTTTGATTCCCCACTCCTCCACTTGCACCTGCTGATGTGACTTTGGGTGAGTCACAAGCTCTGGCACAGCTGTTCTCTCAAGGACAGTTTGTGTTAGAGTTCTCTCAGCCCCACCTACCTCACAGGGTGTCTGTTGTGGGGAGGGGAAGGGAAAGGAGTTTGTAAGCCGCTCTGAGACGCCTTTGGGCAGTGAAAGGTGGGGTATAAATCCAAACTCTTCTTCTCTTCTTATATCTATCTGTCTGTCTGTCAGTCCTCAAAAGCAAGAAACTGCAAGTAGATAAATAGGTACTGCTTCGGTGGGAAGGTAACAGCATTCTGTGTACCTTGGCATCTAGTCATGCTGGCCACATGACCACAGAAACATCTTTGGACAGCGCTGGCTCTTCGGCTTGTAAATGGAGATCAGCATCGCACCCTAGAGTCAGATTCGACTGGCTTTGGAGCAAGGGAAACCTTTACCCTTACCTTTATCTGTCATTCTGTCCGTCTGTCTGGACTGAGAAAAAAAATCTGATGGGTGAGGTTCTTAAACAGAAGTTAGGGTTTAAGGGTTTAAAAGTTGAAAAAAATAAGTTGAAACGTTGAAAAATAAGTTGAAAAAGCTGGAAATAATAAGTTGAAAAAGTTGAAAAAAATAAGGTGTCATGCTCTTTTCAAGTTAGGTATGGTAACAGCAACTTAGAGGAAAGATCCAAAGTAGCAGTAGTGGCAGTTGGCTGCTGGAACAGGAATTTCTACCTCCTTCCTCCCAGCGAAGCCCACTGAGCTCCTCAGAATGCTGCTCCTGGTGACAGGGTACCCCATGGAACATCATGAGTGGGGGAGCAAGATATTCAGGGATGGCAGAATAACTGGAAATCACACATATCCCTCCTGCTGGCAGAAGTACTTCGCTCTTATAGTAAATAGCCTTTGGAGCCAACCCTTAGTTACTAGCAATAGTATTAAGAAACAAAACACACCACCCCTCAATATTTAACAGCACACTCTTGTTGGATACTGCAAAGGGGTGCTGGTAAATTTTATACCATATGTATGTGGGTCTAAGCCTGCACAGTAATTTGGCATATCCTAATCCATGTGTCTTCCCAAAAGGCCTCCACAGCCTGATTTGCATTTCATAGATTAGTCATCTAGGGTGTGTGCACACTTCCCGGTTTTGAAAATTCTGAAATATTTTTCACAGAACAGATACAGGAACGAACAATACAGCTTGTCTCAAAACAGAGTTGGGTCAAGTTTGATATACTGATGAAGAATATTTCAGTCTTGCCATAGCCTGGATTATTGTGTTACTCCAGTGGAAGGGGGGCTAGTAGTGTTGCTCTTTCCCACACTGCTGAGACAACACAGAGACACAGTTACTGTGGCTCCTGTTCGTTTGCCAAGGAAAGACACTGGCATGGGGTATAAAATGGCAGCTTGGACTCCTCTTCCCTGGTCCACAACTTCCCACATTGCTTCGGGGGGGGGGGGTGAGACAAGAAATAGTTTTGCTGTGGCATCGACTTCATAGAACTAATATGAGAATATGGAGTACCAGACCAATGAGGTCAGGAAAAAATGGAACAACATGCTCACAGCATAATTCTATTATATACATTAATATAACATTTATTGAAATATTTATACCCTGCCTTCCTTCTGGACTCACTGGTAAGGACTTAAGCTAGGGTGCCACTTTTTCTTGTCCGGTATCTGGATGGTTGCATCTTTCTTCAAGTATTACTGTAACTAGAAAAGGTCTTCCGGGTCACAACTCTCTGTATGTGTTCCTGCTCTTCTTCCTTAGCATGTGTGGTTGAGCTCACCTGTATGAGCAAAGGAATTTTTCAACTAGACTGTTTCCTGATTCTTGCATGTATGTTTAGCACAGACCACCTTTTCTGTTCCTACTCTCTTCTAAAGGCATGAAGAGGAAGATGTAGTTACTTGCTGGTTGAGTACATGTCTCTCTTCCATCTTTCCTTCCACAGGAGATTTATTGTGTTAGACTGAAATACTGGGTAAACAACAGAATCAAACAATTCCTTTTTACCCCAGGACTCACGTTCTAGTTCTGCACACGAAGGGAAAACTCTTCATGTGCCTGGTCTGCCACAGGGACTCATTTGGGTAACAGTGTGGGTTAATCTATATAACATGGATATGATCAAATGCAAGTAGAATCCTGCCTTTGAATATTCTCAAGATCTGTGATTCTATGAACTGGTTCAGATTTTATAACCCAGTTATTAACATACTAGGAGTAAGGCCTGTTGTGGGAAGAAATACAATGAGCTCCAGGTGAGTGTCCCAGCTGTGGCTTGTGGGGTGGCAGAGGGAAGGGGAAAATAGAGAAAGGTGAGCCATGTTTATTTCCTTCTGCTTAGCTATAAGGCAGGACTGTCTCAAGTCATTTTGCTGCCCCAAGTGGGTAGTATGGGAGGAGGGCCGCATGGTAACATGTATGGTTCCCTCCATCCCAACTTACGTTGATTTGGGGCTATGCAGTGGCAGCTAAGGTGGAAAAGCACCTCCTCCTATGCTATGTTTTCTGAGTTCCAAGGGTCTGGGAAGCAGTTCCATAGCCAGTCACAGGGTTGCCAACTCTGGGTTGGGACATACCTGTAATATTTGAGGAGTAGAGCCTAGGGAGGGGAGGGTTTGGGGGTGGAGAGGGACCTCAGCAGGGTATAATGCCATAAAATCTACTGCCCAAAGTAGCCATTGTCTCCAGAACTGATCTTGGCAATCTGGAGATCAGTTGTAATAGCCGGGAAATTTTCTGTAGGGGAAATGATGTGCTGTCGCTAGGGAACAGTGATTTCTGGGAGATCTCCAGGTCCCACAGGAAGATTAGCAACCCCAGTAAATGTTTAAGGGAAGATTGGGAGATATATTTTACCTCAGGACACATTCAATGACTCCCAATAGCAACAGCAAACTATTTAGAATATTGGAGGCAAGGGCCAATCAGACTGCATATGCAAATGACTTCTGTGTTCCAACTGACTATGTGGGGGGAGGATAACATGTGGAATGGAGCAAGGCCCAATCAGCCTGCATATGCAAATGACCTTGAAAGGCTGGTCCGATCAGGTAGAAGGTGAGTCATTGGGAACATGGCTAGCCTTGCGAAGCAACTGTCTTCTGAGGAAAGTTTTGGCAGATGCTGCTTCTGTGGGCAGGACTCAGGCAACGCAGCCAGTGGATAGGGACAGTTTCTGAGTGCCACATATGGAGCTGACTGATTTAGGGGTATGTGGAATGTTCAGAAAGTGCCACCCCACTACTCAATTATATATAAGGAAATATTACATGAAGTGGGAGTAGATCTTGGCCCTGGGAGCACGTATTTCAGGACTGGACCATGAAATTCATGTTGTTCCAGGCATTTGTGAATACCTATGTATACACAATTTTTCTTCAGCATCCACACTTCTTTCCACACATGACATGATTCCTGTGAGGTGACACTCTTCAGTCCTAGGCCTGCCCCCCCACTACACAAAGGATATTAATACTGGACCAGCAATCTAAAAGGGTCCTATAATTATAGGAAGAGTGTGTTCTTGGCTGTCTCAAAGACTTGTTTTCACTTCTTTTATGCTTTCAATTGATCCCTTGTTTTTGTCACTCTTAATGCTTCTCAACCTTTTCCCTGTATGTTTGCTGGTATGTGCCTATCCAGAAACAAGCCCAAAATAATTATCTCTACCCACTGCAAAAAGGAGCAATTGTTGGATTTAACCCTGGATGGCCCTTTACTTCCTCCTATGTTTCTTGTGTATGGAACCTCAATGCTCTTGTACTGATATACCCTCATTGTCTGTAAATATGAAAAAATTATGTACATACATAATACTGAAAAAATTAAATTTCTGCCTAAGGCCATACAGGATGTTAGTAGGAGGGCAGAATTTGAAATAAAAAAATTCCCAGAATAAAACACATTTTTCTCTCCCTTGTAGTAGCTTGACAGGAAAAGTACTGAATTTCTGAGGAGGATTACGATTAGTAACAAAGTTTTATGAAACTGGGTATGAAGCACTTTGCCAAGCATTACCTCATCATGCCCAATTAACTAGCACCTTTGATTAGCCAGTTTCTCAAAGCATTTTTAGCTCTTTCGAGGTGTGTCAGCTCATCTCATTCTCCAAGCATTTAGAAATCCTTATGATAACTTGGGCTGCCATGGTAGCCAAACACTCAAACAAGTAAAGAGAAAACATGTAGGAGTGAGAATACATTAAGGTAGCAAGTATATATCAATGCATTTTCAATGCCAAGGTTCTTCCTTATAAAAGGGTGATATCCAACCTATCTCAAGTTAGCTGGCTTGGATAAGTGGCACTGGGAAACAGCTGCCATAATGAGGAAATCAGCAAATATCAGACAGCCAGTTTGTTTAGTGGTTAAAAACATGGACTCTAATTTGGGTGAACTGTGTTTGATTCCCCACTTCTCCACTTGCAGCTGCTGGTGTGACCTTGGGTCAGTCATAAGTTCTTTCAGAACTGTTCTCTCAGAGCTCTCTCAGCCCCACCTACCTCACAGGGTGTCTGTTGTGGGGAGGGCAAAGGAAAGGAGATTGTAAGCCACTCTAAGACTCCTTCAGGTAGTGAAGGGAGGGGAATAAATCCAGTCTCTTCTTCTTCTTCTCAGTTGGAGTGGGTGTAGCATTTATTGGATGCATTTTCTGTACTGCAGTGGGTATTCCAACTCCATTTGCAGCAACAACAACATATCAAAATGGGGGTTGCACGGGGGGAGTTTTAGTGGGTGGGCTGTCAGTGGTGTTATCTAGCTCCAAATGTGCAGGCAAAGCCAACACCATCTTAACAGCAATTACTGTAATACAAGACTGGGCTCCTATACCTTTCATATTTGTGCAGAAGAAGGAATGTCAACAGGGCTGCACTTATCTCTTCTACAACACTGGGATACGATAAACTTCTGGTGATATTTCTCCCCACCCACCCACCCCCCATCCATGATTTCAAAACACATATAGAGAAACAGCCACAGATGCACATCTTTATTGTGCCTGAACGGTCAGGTGTGAATGGTCAATTGATGGAAGCAAGCCTGCTAAGAATAAGTGGAAAACAGCAGGGGTCGGAGGATCCTTCATAATATAATCTCACTTTCTTGCAGGGAAGGGAGAACACAGGAAAACCAAGAAGAACCAGATCCACTCATTCGAGGGACTGAAAAACAGCTTCTTCATTACTTCTCCATATCTGACATTTGTTTCTATTCCATGTGGCTACCTAGGCAGAGACACGCAGCATGCTTCATTTCATTTCCACACACTGTAACAAGTGATTGGAGGGGAGTGCCTGGACACATTTAGCCCAATTAAATGCTGGCACTGTACTCAGTTTTTTCCAGTCACCCAGGGTGGAAATTTTAAATGTCAAGCTGGCCACTGCGAATTGGTGCCTCCCCTCTACATTACCCTGTACCAGGAAGCTAGCAGAAAACATACTCATGTAACAAGCTTATAGCTACAAATTTCACTTTAGATATCGTTCAGTTCAGGTTTTTAAAAATATAGTAGGAACTGTATAGTAGGAAAGAAACAATTTGTGCACTGGATAAGCTAAAGATGGTATTCAAAGATAAAATATAAACTTACGGCATTTGGGTAAACAAACAAAACAACTGCATACAATTTGGCTCATCCTCTATTAGCTATCTCTCTGGAAAACAGAACTTAAATTGCTCCCAGCTGAAAACTGTTCCTAAAGTTGCATGATTTTTTCCCCCCAAAGAATGAGCAAAGAGCAAGTTTCAAGAAAGATTTTTTTCTGAAAGCAATTAAATAAATGTAGTCCACATGAGAGAAATGCCAGGCTCTAACAAAGCAAATATTTCTTAAGCTTCTACTGCTTCAAACATCCAAACACCGGCTAGCCTTCCCCAAATCCAACACACAGATATATACACTTTTTACCAAAGACATCTAATGACATACATACATATATACCAATACCCATACCAATGCTGCATCTTATGTGGCTCTCCCATCACTGGTGTAGGGAAACACTGTACAATCCTATGAAGTTAGGCACATCTAAATCCACTTATATGAATGGGCTTAGCAATGTTTGAGTCCAGTGGTGCCTTTAAGACAAACAAAGTTTTGTTCAAGGCATAAGCTTTCGTGTGCAAGTGCACTTCTTTGGATGACAGTGAAACAGAATTTCCTCAACCATTACATATAGGAAGAGAGAGGGTGGGGATGGGGAGCTGCCAAGAAGGGCTAGTTAAAATCAAGATGCATACGTAACTGGGCGATTATAGCTGGGATTGGATTAAGGACCTGTGAATAGCAGTAAAATAGCATACATATACAAGAGTTAACAAACAGATGTGAGAATGAAGTTTTGAGTCCAGTGGCACCTTCAAGACCAACAAAATGCAATTTTGGATATATGTGAGAACCGAGAGACTTAGCATGTGCAGATGCACACTCCTTCAGATACACTGAAACAGATTTCCTCAAATATTACCTATAGGTGTGTGTGGGGGGGTTAGTTGCCAGGATTAGCTCATTAGAGTCAAGACGCATAACTGAGCAAGCTAAGATTGGAAGGTACCACAGGACTCAAGACTTCGTTCTCACATTTGTTTGTTAACTCCTGTATTTGTATGCTAATTTTTTATTTTGCTGGTCTTAAAGGTGCCACTGGACTCAAACTTTGTTCTGTGCTTCAGACCAACATGGTTACCCACCTGAATGAATGGGCTTGAAGCACATGCAATTTATGTATCTGACTGCAGCTTTAGGCAGGACCCAGGTGGTAAGGTTTATATACTTAACGGCACAAAGAAGCATTCTGGTTGCAACCACAAATACATAAGACAGCCCACAGAGCATACAATCAGGCCCATGTGGTCTTCTTTTGAGACAATGAAAACTTACATTCCATGCAATACAGTACTTGCAAACAATAAAAGATCAGACTTCATCAGCTCAATAAGAGACAGGAGTTTAAGAGATGGAGGGGGAATACTACCTACTGTCAGAAAAGTTCTTGAAGGATTACAAAGAGTTCTGTGTATGTTCTTTTCAAAACTACAGTGAGCCAGCTTTGTGGCACTGAAAAAAGCTATTACCTGAACCATTGGATGTCCCCCGGCAGATGCCTTCACAGCCCCTCGACTCCCTTCTGTTTCGTAATGGGCTCTGTGGTGGGACTTGGGCTGCACTTCAATCCGAAGTTCATAAGGTCCTGAGTGAGATGGCAACTGCCAATCCAGAGCAGGCAAGGATGGGCTGTAATGGAAAACGACAGGGATTAAATATTAACAAGCATACTATCATAAACCACAAGAATCTCGTGCTATTACTTTAGAGACCATCTTTAGCAGTTCATCCTTCACCATCTTACATCTGAAATTTCATCAATGGAGATAATGGCATGACATAAGTAATTTAAAAGGCAATGGTTATTTTATGAAGATTTATGGACGATGCAGATTTGATGGGCCAGGAGCTATCAGATGCTTAAACAAAATGGAAAAACATTTCTAAAGGTGGTTTTTTTTAATCCACTTAATGCATCGATCCATTAATCAAAAAGTACAGAGGTGATCAGTAAGAAATGGAAAACCTGTAAGTGCAGTTCTACTCTGAAATGGACTTTGGGGAGTACCAGCACTTCAGTGTATTCAACTTCCATTCAACCAAGTTTTGCTCACATACCAGAAGCCATCAAAATTCTGCTGTCAATACAAAACTTCTATAAACCTTCCTGTCAGCACAAGACTGACCAATATGTCTTCCTTTCTGGGGCCAACATTGTTCCATAAACGTTAGGTGACCTGAAAGCAATTTATTTATTTATAACACTTTAAACCTGTCTTTCTCTAAAAGGGATTCAACATGGCAACTGGGAATCTGATCACTATGGCAGCTATTCCCTAACAATCTGAAGCTATATCTGAAACACATATATCACTAAGAGTGTATCTTTCCTATCCTCAGCCTAGGAATAATTTACGGTAATTGTCCTCGACCTGCTATGGTTCCCTGCCTACTTGTACCACAGCCTGTCTATATTGCTGGACAAGAGTGATTGTCAGAAATGGGCTCTCTACCAGTCATTCAACACCTGTCTTTTTCAGAGACTTCTGTACACACCTAGCTGAAGTACTAACATGGATTCAAGGGAAAGTCCCATGAAGACACAATCATCTCAAACACTCTTTTGATGCATGCCTGACAAAGAGTTAATACATGTATACAGCTCAAAAAATGGTCTTGGAGAAGCTTGGTAGAGATGATTTCAGCCATGTGAAAATAGTGCATACTCTGAATTCTGCTTGAGGAGAAATATGAGCCCAAGAGACAACAAAACACTGACAATTTCAAGTTCATTAGCCAACTCTTTTTTTTTAAAAAAAGTGTGCCATAAATCTCAAGTGTGAGTACATATAAAGCCTTCCTGTCCTCAACTGCAAAACTAACTTTATAATGGGAAGCAGGTTAACAACACAGTTCTAACAAGGAAGACAGGAGTATATAACCTATCTGACCGTGCCTTATATTTATTTATTTATTTGATCGATATTTAGCCTGCCATCCCTGCAAGCAGGCTCAGAGCAGGTTAAAACATAGTTAAAACATAGTTAAAACAATGCATAATAGAAATATAATACAAGGTTAAAATATAAATATGGTCATCTATAATATTATAAAATATCAATACAAAACATTCCTTACCATTACTGAAACATTACTAAAACATTTGATGGTGTCTACCACACAAATCTAATTGTGGCAGCTGTAGGTGGAACCATACAGTGCAAATAGGTGGGTGAGGCTCTGCCAAGGGGAGGCCATTAGGGATGAGTTGCTGCCGCTTCAGCATAGGCCTGATGGAACATCTCCATTTTACAGGCCCTGTGGAACTGCATTAAACCCCACAAGGCCCGGATCTCAACTGGCAGAGTGTTCCACCAGGCCAGCACCAGAGCTGAGAAATCTCTGGCTCTGGTTGAGGCCAGGCGTATATCTTCTGGGCCGGGGATAACCAGCAGATGTTGATCAGAGGAGCACAAAGCCCTTCGAGGGACATAGCCAAGATTGTGGGCCTTCCTGCTATTATCCAGGTATGTCACATACTTCTGTTGTCCAAACTATACGTAGCAGAAATTGGCTACCTATAACTCAGAAATGATAAGTTAGAATACAGTTTACCAGTGAACTGTTGACCATTTTTTCAGAATATGATCTATGGGCTGCTGGGATTCCACCAAATTTATTTATTTGGTTCAATTTATATCCTGCTCTTCCCGCAAGTGGGCTCAAGGTGGGTAACTTCAGAAGAAAATATCCAGACAGTTTAAAATAATCATATAAACAATAATAGCTAAAAAGAGTTAAAAGAAAGTTAATCTAATTGGCAATAATTTCGAAGTCCTGCAACATTAAAACAGCAGCAAAGAGAGGGCCTGCCAGCTGAACGTACAATAACAAGTCAGTAATGTGGGCAGGTTTCAAAGGACGATGCTTAGATATGTAGACTTTGATCCAATCAAGCAAGGCACTCATGTTTTTAAGCATATTCATAATCATTTAGCACAGATTAGTTGTGCCCTAACTCAGGGTCCCCAAATTTGTTGAGCTTGTGGGTACCTTAAGGAAAAGGTAGTAGGCACCACCACAAAATGGCTGCCATTAGGGAGGGGTAATCACAAAATTCAGAGAGGCTCCAATCCAAGGATTCTCCTACGATGGAGGCAGCTGTTTCCAGATTGGTGTTTCCTACAGACCCTGAGATGATGATTCTTGAGCTTTTCTGAGGCACTTGCTACTCCAGGGAGAAGATGGAAAGCCAAAACTGGCTCTTTGCATTGGGGAAGAAACAAGTGGGTGCCAGAAAACACATTGGTGGACACCAGTTAAGGACTACTGTCTTAACTGCTAAACAGATCAGGCTTATGAACTCTTGCTTTGTGAAACTAGTGAAGCATAGTATTTGCTTGCTCCTAACATTCTTGAAAACAATTGGGGGGTGGGTGGAGCCTCAGTGTGATCATGTAATATGTAATTATGTCAAGAACGTGTATGGCAACTTTTATTCTAATATTTGAATCTTCAAGTAAGATATCACACTGCATTTTATATCCTCCTTAACCCCTTTGAAACCAAGCATTGGGTGTAAACAAGGATTCATCCCCAGGGTACAGAAAGTTGCCCCAAACATGCACACCAACATTTATTTCAGTGTCTCAGTCGTCAAGTGAAGTCTGCCTCCTGTTGTTGTGACCTACAAGCACCTCTATTCTTATTTGTGAATCCACAGAATAGAAACACATACGTTGGAAACATGTTAAGGACCTTCCCCCACCCTGTGATTGCATTAGGGGAAAACTGGCTAAGGTACAACTGGCAGACAACATCTCCTCCCCAACCACAGTCAAAACCATGATTATTTTTAAAGAGAAAACCAAAATGCTCATAACTGGGGCACACTACCCTATTACATTGCTAACGTATTTAGCAACTTGAGGTGACTACCATTAATCAAAAACACTTAGCAAAATCTGAAAGGCCAATCTACTCTCTTGTTTTGCTCACAATATATGCTGCAGTTTGAAACGTTCTTGGGTAACTTTCTGGAGAAACTTTGCTTGACAGCACCAGAAATCTGCATAACACGGAGCACCTGCGCATCTCCTGTTGATGATCACTGAATATCATAAAGCAGATGATTCTGTTTATTTCAGGTCAAAATGATGGGTTTTTTCCATCCCTTCTCTCCCTTCCCCTGCAACCGAGGACAAAATATATATCAGATGATGCCATTTGCAGGGTAATTTTTTAAAAAAATTCTTCCATCATCACAAAAATATTCTCTCCAGAGTTCAAATTTGCCTTTAACATTTAAAGGAAAATGACAATAAAAATAGGAAAATGGCTGATTCAAAAACAACAACACAAAAACACTCCTTTTTCCTGTTTTGATCTCAGAATGGCACCTGAAACGTTGATTAAAAGAAAGTTGTTCATTCCATTACAAGGCAGTCGTAAAATTCAAGCCTACAACCCATCATTAAAATTCTTTTGCAATTTACAAGCCCTGACCAATAATAATAAGCGTACAATTAACTGTAGTTTTCCTGATAGAGGAAGCGGCATGATGCTTTTAACAGTTCCATGGGCTGTGGCTTGCCAGTGCGATTTCCTATTCTAGGTTATCTTCATTGTACACTTAATTTCCTGCAACACAGCAGAGTTAAAGGAAGAGATACTGAGCATATATTTAGATTTTAAAAGCTCTTTGTGAAAAGTGGGGCCCCCATGATTAGACAGACTCCAGCCATGCCACACAGGGATATTACCCATAAAGAATACTTGAAGGAATACTGAGGCAGATGTGCAAGAAGTGGAGTGGAAGATATTACCTCATCACATATTAGGTTTTTAAATTTAAAGTGTACACTTAGAAATGTAAATGGTAAATGAGACAAATGTGCTTGAAAATACTTGCTTCTTACAAATACACATTGAAGCATCAGGATTGCTTGTACCTACAGTCAAACGAGCCATTTCTGTGTGGAATGCCCTTTCCTTAGCATGACCCCATGACTTGCACTAGGACTAGACTGGCTTTCACTAGTAGTGCCAGATTGGTGCAGTGGTTAAGTGTGTGGACTCTAATCTGGGAGAACTGGGTTTGATTCCCCACTCCTCCACTTGCAGCTGCTGGATGACCCTGGGCAAGCCATAGTTCTATCAGAGCTGTTCTCTCAAGAACAGCTCTGGAAAGAGCTCTCTCAGCCCTGCCTACCTCACAGGGTGTCTGTTGTGGGGCGGGGAAGGGAAAGGAGTTTGTAAGCCGCTCTGAGACTCTGAGTGAAGGGCGGGGTATAAATCCAATCTCTTCCTCTTCCTCCTCCTCTTCTTCTCAAACCTGTGATTTCTCAGTAGGGTTGCCAAGTCCCCTCATCATTCTGGGACATCACGCCAGGGGCATTGCTTGGAGCTGCTCTGGTTTAAGGCCAAAACTCTATGATAAAACTGGCTTAAAACCACAGGGTTTTGCCCTTAAACCAGAGTGTCCCTGGTGTGATGATGTCACTTCCACATGACATCATGATGTCAGGGAAGTCACACAGGGATGTGGCTGTTTGGGGGTGAGAAGACACGAAAACCAGGAGAGCCCCCACTCCAACCTGAGAACTGGCAAGCCTATTTCTCAGCTACTGAACTGTTGTACTCTTCCAAGGTTAATTTGGTTGTGAAGCAGACCACAGCTATATAAATATTAGGAGCAAGAGAGAATAGCTGACACCATGTCAAGAACTGTGCTGGTCTGACTTTTACTAACTTTTTACTAAATAATGGCTGCTGTCACACGCACTAAATAATCCACTTTCAACCCACTTTCAGTTCACTTTCCAACTGGATTTTATCATGTGAACTGGCAAAATCCAGTTGGAAAGTGCACTGAAAGTGGATTGAAAGTGGATTATTTAATGTGTGTGAGCACAGCCAATGTTTTGTTTTTGTTAGTCACCTTGGTGGCCCTGATTGGGCAAAAAGGTAGGATAGAAATTTTGTAAATAAATAAATATGTATGGTTGGGTCAAGATTCTTTATGCATGGTTTCATCAAGGTAAGTGAGCACTTGTAAATGTCAGTGAAACATCCCACAGTAAAGCACTTTGAAACAATCATACGTACAATATGATCAAGGTTTCTGCTTTTCAGTGTTTTAACCATGGCCACATGCAGACCACAATGCAGAAGGAAAAAAAGGACACAAGTGAACTGAAGGAAGAGGCAGTTGTATCAAAATGTGCCTAGTCCAATTTTGGAATTACTCTGAGAAATTCTCCCAGTTAACCAAAATTCAGAATGAGGGAGGGTTATGCACAGCAAAGCCATGGAACAAAACAAAAGCATGTAATGAAGAAAATGCTCTTAATTCTATTTGTGTGGCATGTTCTGGATTTTCTCCCCTTTCCCCCATAAGCGCTGTACAGGCCCTTATCAATGCGTACCAGCTGCTCTGCCAGAGCCCAACACCAGCTGTCATGTTCTGGGGGCATCAATTTGTAAGCAACTGTAAAAAGATTGCACACAAAATGATGCTCACTATTGACAGTTTCTAATGCTTTCCCTGATCCTTTTCTCAGTCCATTTGTAAGAGAATCTTCTAGGGGATCAAACTGATCTATGTAAAATGGCCCCCCAAAAGCAGTTGTTCCGCCCTCGGTCTCAGGTTTCCCCAAGTTGTACTGCTCAATTTCTTACTATTTGCTGTGCGGCTGCATTTTGACCCACATCTCCCCCCAATTTCCCAAATTCTGATTTTTTAGGATCAAGAAGACGCAGGGAAAATCAGGGGGGGAGATGCAGGTCAAAATGCGGCTGCGCAGCAAATAGTGGAAAATTGAGCAGTACAACCGGGAGAAACGGGAGACCAAGGGTGGAACAACTGCTTTTGCAGAATCGGTCTTGGTTTGCTAGAGGGATGAAGGGACTAAATGGGAATACGTGAAGCCCAAAATACAAGTGCTTTTTTAAAATTTAGCCCAGGACAACATGTGAAGAGGCTGATATAAGATCTGATCCTGCAAACAGCTTCCCTCGTTTGAATTCAGCCACAAAAAATCAGCTTGCTTTTTAAGGTGCACATAACTATAAAACATTTTACAATGGAATGAAAATCTCAGCTTTATATATAAACAATGTTACATTTTTAGTAGTAATGTTTGGCACTTGTTTAAACATTCCCTTACAGTTTGCTTTATAGTCTATAGATATCATTTGCTTTTGAAAGCTCTCAGAAGAAACAAAAAAAGTATTTGCTTGGATTTCATTTCAGTCAATTGGCTTGACAGTAATGCCTATTAGGTAAAACTACGTTTTGTGACACACAGACATTTTATGATGACCAAACTGTCACGGTTGATAAGTTTCTTACAGCAACCCAATCCTCCCCATTTCCTTTTATGTAAACCAAAGAGTGTGTGTTTCTGTGTGTGTGTATGGGGGGGGGGGGGGGAACATGACAAGCCCTTTTATTTAACACATTTTTTAAAATGCAAATTAAACGAGGCAAAAGGTTTTATGGCAGTCAAACACACATACAGAAAACACCCAATGACTGCAAAGTAATAAAATTTAACTAGATAGCCAATATATAAACACAAGAAAATATGAAACCTACTAGTGATGCCACAGATGCCTTGTCAAGCAGTATAATGCCCACAGCTGTGGCTATTTCAGGCACATGGAAGTTCTTCTTCCTAAAACCTAATTGGCAGGCAGGGCATATATTGTACCCTGCAGAGTAAGACAGCTTTGTTGATGCGTTTCATCTATCCTATGCGAAAATGTGGTGAAATCATAGATATGTCTGCTATTTTTTAAGCTATGCTGCCTGGGGAATGGCTCTGCGTGTCATGAACACTGAAGCTATAATTCTTCCATGCTTTCAAGCAAAATATAAAGCATGCAGCCCAGAAAGAACAAATCCCACCCTGAGGGCTGTCGTTACATGGGAATCCTGTGCATTCTAAAAGAACATGTTGGGGTCGCATATTGAGTATGCTGATTCTGCACTGATACACAGAAATATGCCAGAATTCACTGCTGAAAGTACTTACGATTATATATGGTTTAGATGGTATAATAGAACGTATGATGGGCAGTTCCTTTTGCTGTGATACACAAACCTATTGAGAAAGTATACACAGTACATATTTGCACCTTAATTTATTGTGTGTGTGTATATGTGTATGTGTGTGTGTGTTTGCTGTCAATTCACAGCTGACATGGTAGGGTTTTCAGGGCAAGAGACGTTCAGAGGTAGTTTGCCATTGCCTGCCTCTGTGTCATGACCCTGGTATTCTTTAGAAGTCTCCCATCCCAATACTAGCCAGGGCTGATCCTGCTTAGCTTCTAAGACCTTACGAAATCAGGCTATCCAAGTCAAGGCAATTTACTGTCTTATGTCTAGCAAAATGTAAAGATATTTTTAATTGGAAAAAAATAGGTTACCAGAAAGTTACACCAGCTATGATGCAATCAGTTAAGAAATTCTACACATTTCTTGGGATAGTACATCAACTCGGAACAAAGACATTCCTGAAGATCTGTGTGGGTATCTACAATAGTAGTGTGCATGTGCTGACACAAAATATGTGAACTGCCATGTCTACCATCAGAAACTTGGGAAGACTATGCTGTTTGATGAAATGGAGGTATCACCATTCCATAATACCAATTCATTTCTTAATCTGGCATTATTGACTTAAATAGATATGAATAAAATTCTCACAGATGATATGGAGAGGTAAGTGCACAATGTGAATATGTTTGTACTGTGTGCAGAAAGACAGGGCAAATCTATCACTGCTTTGGTTCTAGTAAAAGGGAAGCTGTAGAAACACGACTCCTCTACACCAGCACCCCAGGTCTTTTCTCTGTATCTCTAGTATGTTGGGAGTCTCTCTGCCTACTCAGTGGTGATGGAAATGGCCTCAGCATCTGCTCACAGGCTAGGCTTGTCAAGAACTTACCGTACGCCGGTGGGGGACAGATACATCCTGGCAGGACCATCCCCGGGGGAAGGAAAGGCGCGGCGCATGATGCCATCGCCAGGAAGTGACATTGGGCGATGCTCTGGCAATGGGGCTGGAAACTCGATGGTACCACTTCCTGGCAACGGCATCTTACGACGTGGGTGTTGCCCAGAGGAATGTTCCGGCCAGGGACTGTGCATCCCCTGCCGAAATACGGTAAGTACTTGGGAACCCTATCACAGGCCCATTCTGTTCCAAGGCTGAGCCCTGGCACTGGCACCACCCTGGTCCAAATGAAGCCCCACTACCAGCGGAAAAAACTTTTATTTCAATTTAACATCCAAAATCTGAGATGTTTTGTTTTGGTAGACAACCTTAGTTCCTTTCACAGAACTACAGCTCCCAGGGGTCCATGAATCTCAAACCAGTTTAAGTCCGTAATGATGATAAGCCTTGAAAAATGACTATATAATAATAATTTTTTAAAAACACAAGGCTAAAGAACTGTGCCTCAGCCCAGGCTAACTCATTCTTGCCAGATCTTGGAAGCAGCGAAGTAGCGTTGGCTTTAGCTGGGAGTCTACCAAGGCGGTCTGCGGTACTACGCAGAGGCAGGCAGTGGCAAACCACCTTTGAACCTCTCTTGCCTTGCAAACCCAATAGGGTTGCCATAAATTGGCTGCAACTTGATGGCAAAAAAGAAAAAAAAGGGGGGGAGAACTATGCTGCCGGTGACTGGAGATGGGGGGGTTGTGTGTGTTCGACCATCTCTCCTTTTTTTTGTATTTTTCATATGTGTGTGAGAGAGAGACAGTGTGCGCGCACCTGGAAGTCATGGCGACCTCTGGTGACAGACCCCTACTGGGGGCCTGGAGGATATTCAGAGAGGTGGCTGAATGAAGCCTGCCCCCACCTCCCGACTGCTGGTATTCCAAGGAGGTCTCCCATCCACCTACTTGAGCTTCCGAGATCTGAGGAGACTGGGCTTGCCTGGACTACCCAGGTCAGGGCTGACCATCTCTCCTTTTGTAGTCTTCTTTGCCACCTTTAGAAAGCATCACTGTGTGGGGGTTTCTGATACCAACTGGAGGGAAAAGGCTAGTCACTCCAGCTTTACATCACAATGAGCACCATATTGTTCCCTGCTAAGCCCTGCCTTCACACTACTTGCTTCTCAACAGATATCTGTTTGCTTACTCCAGCACAAAGAAAACAAATGGAAAAATCACAAGGAACAGACCTGTTGCTTGGGGGCAAGCCAATGGGGTGAATAATCCCTTATTGGCAAGTGGGTTTGTTAGCAGTGTGTCTGTAACTATAAATTGTATGACACAGAAAAGCCACATTATCTTCACTCTCTTACACCCCTTGTCAAAGACTCTTAAACAAAAACTAAGAAGGGATTATTAAAATATTCCGTATTTTGGCTTTACTGAACTGTAGGCATTTGCCTGAAGAGTATTTTCCATCGTGGATGAGTTTAGATAAGGTATTCCATTTTGCTAGGAGCAGCACGATTCACATGGCTTATATCAATACTCCCCTTATGCACTCTTGATTCTGCTGTAAACACACTCTAAATGCTGAAACTTGGTATATGAGATTAAAGGCTACCTGATTGCAAACAGAGGAAAAATTTAAAATGCACACATACATCCACATACAAGGTTATCAATGTGGGCCTTTGTGTCAAAACAGCACCAAGATGTTTTGTTTGAGGCATTGAGTTGCCAATACACTCAGGAGTTGGCTGTAAGGAGAGGCTTCATTGGATCTCCTGCATTTTTTAAAAAATAGCTGATGGCAGATGCAGGGAATGTGAAAAGGAACATCAGAGAATGGACTCCCCCCCCCTTACTGCTTTCACAATGCAAATATCCTCCCTGGAGCTGCTGCTTGGTCCATGTGTTGATTTTCCTTCAAAGAGACAACAGTAGTTCTGGAAGTTGGGGGAGGGAGAGGAATTTCCACTGGGGAAACTACAGGGGGGAAAGGCTTAACACCACCCCCCATACCATGACTCTAAAAACAACAACAACCAGCGATCCAGTCATAGATCTCATGCTGTTCCCTCTAAGCTGAATGAGTGTGAGCTAGCTCACAGATTTTTAGCCTCTGGCTCACAGTTTTTTCTTAGTTCAGGAAGGCTGGCTCCAGAGCAAACTAATTTATGCAGTAGCCAAATTGCTCGCTCGCAACTTTAATGCCAGTAGCTCACAAAGTAGAATTTTTGCTCACAAAACTCCACAGCTTAGAGGGAGCATCATGGCTAGTTTTGGTACTTAGTGAATGGCCTCTCTTTTAATGGTACATCCCCCATCTGTAAAATGGGTTAAAATGACCTCACTGAGTTGTCATAAAGATGTCACTTTTAAATGCTTTGTACAGTAAAAATTCTGTATAAATTAAAATAATCAGCTTAGTGGCATGCAAGTTTTTAAAATAATTTATACAACTTTTTAAACTTGCTACACACTTTACTGTGACTCGTATTTATTCTCACAACCATTTGTAATAGCTGGTGGAGAGTCTCATTTTGCAGGTAAGGCCTTAGAGAAGGGACACGATCCAGCCATAGTCAAGTACTTTTAAAGTGCACTATTTCCAGTGGGGAAGTTTTAGGTGCATTTGGGGGTGGTATTGTGTGTATGCGTGTGTGTGCGCACGCACGCTTGGGAGTCTGGAAGTCATGGTGACTTCTGGCAACCCCCTGGTGGGGCTAGGACATTTCAGAGAGGTGGCTTTGATTACCTGCCTCTGCTTCCCAGCCCTGGTATTCCTTGGAGGTCATCCTTCCAAGTACTTGCCAAGGCCGGCCCTGCTAAGCTTCTGAGATCTGACGAGATTGGGCTTGCCTGGGCTATCCAGGCCAGGGCAATTTAGGTGCATGTTTAACTCCTCCTAACCCAAACCTTTGGCTGGATCAGGCCTACAGTAATTTAACCAGGGACAAATGACATTGATTTCTGAGGTGAACCTGAACCCATGTTCTACAAATCCTTGTCCAGTACTGACACAGTTTCTAACCAGTGTTCCCTCTAAGCTGAGTTAGTGTGAGCTAGCTCACAGGTTTTTAGCCTCTGGCTCACAGATTTTTGTCTTAGCACAGGAAGGATGGCTCCAGAACAAACTAATTTATGCAGCAGCCAAATCCCTCGCTCACAACTTAGCTCACAAAGTAGAATTTTTGCTCACAAGACTTCACAGCTTAGAAGGAGCATTGTTTCGAACTGAGGACCAGTTCACATTTTAAAAACAAAAATAAAAAATGTTCATCTAAAAACAGAGTAGGTCTTTACGAATGTATATATCATATAGGTAGATTCATCAAGAAGCCAGGATTGGCCGCCACACCCTGCTGAGTAGCAAAGTGAGGCCTGCTGCTCTGGGATGTGAGAAAGGACATCTGGGTAGAAACAATTTTACCCGTCTGCCTTTTTAATATTGCACCACTCCTGTTCCTTCTCCACCCTCTATACACAACAGTTTAAACTAGAATCATCCATACTGCCACCCTCAAATAAAGGAGTTTCTTTCAAGATAAGGAGGCCTTGTTGACAAATAGAGAATAATGTGGCCCTCCCTATTAACATGGAATCTGTGTGAAAAACAGCTACTCATTTAGGAATTTTCCACATCACTTTTTCGTTGTAGGATTTTTTTTAATTCAGGAAGAAACACAGGAGGTAATACAATAGTTCTGGCAAATAAAGCTTATGACAGGGTGGATTTTGGAATCTGCATTATTTGTTGGAAACTAACCCAGACTTTGAAACAGAGCAGATGTGTAAAATAACGGGGTGGGGGTGGGGTGGGGGTTGACTACCTATTTTTTTAGGCTGTTTAAAATAACAATTTCAGTTGCATAGTCCGTGATTGTGCTGTGCCGTCTGTGTTCAATTGCCCAATTCATAGACATGAAATGAAAAGGTTTTATGGATAAAAGGAAGCTTGGGCAGGGCATCTGATTGGTAAAATAACTTAAATCACACTTTTACAGTAGCTTCCAGCTGTCCTGCAGTACAAGTTAATGAGATCACATGGAAACAGATTGAAAACCAGGAAACATATTTTTACACAAAAGCAAAACAGTGGAAAAATTATTCTATACACATAATGCTGGAACTCATTTCGTTTTTCTTCACTTTCAGAAACACAATAGGGATCGTTTTAACTGCAAGTGATTTTTCTTCTTTTTAAAAAGATTATCTGCAAACTACTGAATGATGAAGATTAAAGCAGTCTAATCACCGTAAGATTTTCCCTAAAGTTAAAAACTCCCAGACTATTCATCTAGGTGAAGTTTTTTGTGGTTTCGTTTTTTCCAGTTTATATTGAAAATGTCGAGATGGCATTAAGTACTATAAACACTTGAAAAAAAAAGTTTTCATTTAAGAAGGCCCTGAAGGAAAGGGTTCTTCTTTTAAATTAAGCTGCATTTTCGTAAATCACAGACTTCAATCACCTGAGCACTTCCTAAGAGTTCTCATTTGCACAAGTTTGACATGCACCCCATTCAGAATTTTAGGGCACAAACATAAGTGGTAGGTAGATCAAGGTGGGCAGCCATGCTGGTCTGAAGCAATAGAACACCAAGTCAGAGTCCAGTGGCACCTTTAAGACCAACAAAATTCAAGATGTGAGCTTCTGTGCACACACACACTTTGTCAGACAATAAAGTGGAATTACAGAATATAGTTGTATTGTCTGACGAAGTGTACGTGCACACAAACGCCCGCACCTTGAATAAAACTTTGTTGGTCTTATAAGTGATAGGGTAGACATTGTATATTTCCTCACTTCATTTTACACGCTCTTCTCCATATGCCATCCACACTGAATTGTGAGATTTCCAGACTGGGCCGTATATGAGCGCTGCCTAATTTACAGGGACAAAATGCCATGATTCTGTATAGAAACAAGGCCTAAAAGTCAGGGAAGAGACAGCTGGACATGGGCAGCCGATTACAGCAACTCAGTTATCAATGGCTACACTGTGCCAACCCAGAGGTATCAATTGAGTAGGACAAACTAACAGGTTGCAGCTTTGTAGCATGCTCTAAAGCCATCGTCTTTATCATTTGCCATTACTAAGCATTGCTTGATTTGACATAACTGTTATACTTTAAGTATGTAACAGCTCAGGACCTCAGGACCTCAGACAAGCTCAAATGCCCATCAGAAGTTGATCTGTCCAATTCAATCCCGTTTTGGAGCACCTTTGTCCGGAACAGAGGTCTGTGCTTGGCTACTTTCTAATCCCTCAAAGCAAAGAGGACTGTGACTGCATCTCACGCTACAAAGGAGCAGAGACCATATTATTACATCACAGTAACCTACAATATGGACAAGCCATTCAGAATGAAAAACGGAATGACCAAGCAGTCACTGGTATGACTTTTCATGCATGATTAATGGAACAACAGAACATACTAAGATCACTACAGGAAATAAAAATCTAGGCCAGGCTGGTCAAAGATAAGACTATCCACATCTGGCTCAAACAGACTCTGCCATGACTTATTCTAGATTTATCCTCACTTGGACTTTGCTACTGCAAATTGGCTACTGCTACCTCCTCCTCCCATCAAACAAGTTATTGCACGTGGCTTCATTTCTAATACACTCTCTGTTCTAACCCACTGTTGAGACGCCCCTGACTGGATGGAGCCTCAGTGCATCTATAGCTTATCTGTCTCGTTCCAACCTATTTGAATTCACCTGTCTACCCTGACAATGTTTAACTGATGTTATGCCCGACAGTGTTTACTGCATTACCAAATGCATATTTTCTACTATGCCTCTTTACTATCTGTATTGTTATAACTCTAATAAAGTTCTTTTAGGGGAAAAAGATCAGACTACACATTATTAGGGTAAAAAGTTATTAGATTAGAACTATAAATGTCATTGTATTTTATGTTTTGGTTTTGTTCTGTTGTTTTTAGGGTTGGCTCCCATCAAAACATCTGTGTGGGGGGGGTGCGATTCCGTGCTTCTGCAGCAGCTCTCTGCTTCTCCCTCCTCATGCTTCTCCTAGTACCTACCTCTAAGGGCATTTAAATATTTTTCAAGCTTGTAAAAACAAGTTAGCAAAAACCTTAATAAGAACATAGCTAACCAACCAGCCCAGAGCAGCCAAGCAACAATCTCAAAACCTACAGACAGCTCGAAGCTGTCTTTTAACTCGTCAGTGTGAAAACGAATCAGGACACACCGCTTAAGAAATGTGCAGACTTGGCTTTAGCAGAGATCTGTGGTCATCTTTTGACTCTCGAATTATAAAAAAGTTGCAAAAGAGAAGGATTAGTGGAAAGGCAGAAAGAAAACTACATTAAAAAAACAACAACAGAGCTCTTTAAAAACGTACATACAAAACCAAATTGTACCTCATGTATGACGTTGGAGACAGAGGCTTTGATTTGGCCCACTGATAAGGATGCTGCGGCACCGAGAGATACTGATCACAGAAACTTCCTTTCCTGATGTGCTGGAATCCAGGAAACTCTTCTGGCGATAAGTCAGCTGTTGGTGATATCGTCCCGTGTTCATCACCACTCGGTTCAGTCTTGAGTGTCATGGAAGGGGTGTGATCTATTGCCGTTTTCCTGGATTTGATAGGAATCCCATCATTCATGTCTATCGTGCTATCGGTGGTGAGGGCGTTGATAGCTGCCACAATGGCTGAACTGGTGTACTGGTTAGTGTTTCCCAGCCACGTCTCGTCAGTAACACTGACCCTTGGAGAACTCTGGGGAGAGGGTGTTGGAGAGTGGTGCGGTGAGTAGGAGGTCTGTCTGCCATTCAAACTGTATTTTCTCTTGTTACAAGGAGAAGAGGGCCTCGAGTTGCGAGTACTCACCCAGTTTTCCTCTGTAATGCTTGTTCTGGGAGATCCAGAGGGAGAATGCCTGGGTGAATTAAGTAATGTGCAGGCTACCACGTTGCGTGGATATCCCTCCTCGGTGTCAGTGGTCTTAGGCGATACACATGGCGACTGCCACGGAGAGGTCTGGGGAGAAGTATAGGGATAAGAGTAGTTGGATTCATAGGAAGAGGCTTCTGAATTGCAACTTCTGGAAGACAAACTGCTTGCGGGGCTCAGGCACGACGGGTCTCTATAAGCCTCGATGTTTGGTAAGTTCAACGTGGCAGTAGAAGGTGATCGCTTCGCATTTGGGATGGCCTCCTCAACCTCAGCATCATGGAAGAACTGGTTGTTGTTGTGATGCAGTCCCAAGTAAGAGGTTATTTCAATTCTAGGGCTTTCCAGTGCTGGCACTCCATTAGGTCTGACATTTGGAGACAGATAATATCCAGCGGTGCCGCTGTCAGTGTGCCCTCCGTATCCCGAAGGATGATTAGTTGATGGGACAATCGAAATGACTGGATTAGATGTCTGAAGGCCATGACATGGAGTTGACAATGAAGGATGTGCCACACTTAGAGGCAAGCCCGAACTTATATTTGAAGATGCATAGATATAATGTTCTGTAAAAAAATAAACAAACAGAAAAAAACAGAAATAAAAGGAATGGCATGAGATGCAGAACACACAAACAAATAACTTATTAGTAAACCAAAATTCTAACATGAAACAATGGAGAAGTTGACAATTTCCTTGGATTCAGATCTTGCCTCCGACATTCACTCAGTGACCAGCGCTGGGCAAATCAAATTAATACCTGTAGCTCCCTGGTACCAATTCAGGCCCTTAGCTCAGTATTGTACACTCTGGCAGCTGTCCTCTGGAGTCCCTCCTAATGCCTGTTACCATAGACCCTTTAATTGGGAGATGCCAGGGATTGGACCTGTGACCTTCTGGATAACAGGAGATGCCCTACCACTGATCCATGGACCCTCCCTGTCAGCCGGTCTGTCAAGGTCAGTTATTGGCTGCAATCACATACACTAAATGATCCACTTTCAATGCACTTTCCAACTGGATTTTGCCAGTTCACACAGTAAAATCCAGTTGGAAAGTGGACTGAAAGTGGATTGAAAGTGGATTATTTAGTGTGTGTGATTGCAGCCATTAATTAGTCCACCTGGCAGCAGCTCTCCAGGGACTCAAGGAGAAGTCTTTCGTAACACCCAGTACCCAAGTCTTCTAACTGAGCTATGATCACACACACTAAATAATCCACTTTCAGTGCACTTTCCAATTGGATTTTATTGTGTAACCTGGCAAAATCCAGTTAGTGTGCGCGCTCACAGCCTTGGAGATGCCAGAGATCAAACCTGGGATTTATAGCACGCAAAGAAGATGCTCTACCACTAAGTCATGTCCGCTCTCATCACTATCTTTGAATTGCAGCCCCCCCTCCCCCTCACCAAGTAGGAACTGTATGACATGCTAGTAGGAAGAATGCATAGAAGACCATACTAAAGACAGCACTGAGTACTACGGAAGTAATGAGAAACTAAGTTATTTGTGCATATTCCCCCCCCCTGCATTTCTCGTGTCTACTGTGTGCAGCAGTTCAACAAAGACACTTAAGAGAAATGTGTATCTTGAATTTCCACATCTATCCACAAAGGAGATGCACAAGTTTCTGCTCTGGAGATGACACTGGAATTATGCAAAGAGGATATGGAAACCACACGAGAGTCCTTTATTGTACTTCCCAAAGCACTCGAATCTGCCTTAAGAGACTTTCAGTGCAATTCTAAGAACACTTTTCTGGGAGGAAGTCCCACTGAACAGACCTGTGATTCTGAGTACAGTTGATTAGGATTGGTCTCCATATTATCCTGACTTCCGTGACACGCATACTGTAATGTGACCAACCTTTTTCTCCAACATTACACAAGGGCAGAGGTAGAGCTACTCCAGAGAGCATGACAATGAATGTGGAGCTCTTGATGTGATTCTGCTTCTCATCTAGAGAGCAGAGAACAAGGCAGTGTAGGCGACAGAGGCAAGAGTGCAGGTCTGACTCTGTGTTGTAGGTTGTAGGCCAATGAGCTCACCCATCCAGGCATGCCATAAACCCCACCTACTTGTGCCGCAGGTTGGCCAGACCTGTCATTTGCATAATAGACACTAGGTATTATTCAAAAATGGTGTGTGGGGGGGGGAGACTTAGAAGAGTTTTATTCTCTGATAGAAAACAGTACTTTTGAAATGCCATGTTTTACAGCTTAAAAATATTGTCAAGAAACTCAAATCCTAACCTTTCTAGAGCTCTTCCAAATGCTCTTTCTTCCTATTTAAACTAAACAGCAAATGTTGGGAAGAATAAATACCTAAAGAGAATTTAAGCCTTGCAAGAGCAAAAAAGGGAAAAAACACAAGGAAGATGTTAAAATGGAGGGAGGAGGGAAAACATACTGTGGCAGAACAGGCCTGCTCTGGCCTGCAGGCCCTATTTCACCCTGCCCTCCTAGGTGTTCCTCAGCACCTGGAGGGGCGTTTAAGTCTTTCAGGCAGCCCGCCGCCACCACCTGACCTTTACAGGAATCACCCACTTGTGAGGCTCAGGGCTCAAAGCTTCCCTTCCACATTCTGAGGCCTTGCATCTGTGTCTCCCACTGCCCAGTGCCTGGTCACCAAAGGGACAGTTTAATGTCTTGTGCACCCTTGAAGGAATAGCCACCTGCCAACTGCCTGCCTTCCCCAGTGCCCCTTTTAAAATAGCGTGTCCAGGATGGTGGAGGTCTATTTGGTACAAAGAACCACTGCCAGCATCTCAAGTTATAAAGTATCTATTTAAAAATAAAATGTTCACAAGTATACTTTTAGCACAGCACCAGATTGAGCAAGGGACCCAAAAGAAATGGGTAAAATACAAATCCTCTCCCTCTCTCTATACATGCCCTATCAGATGTTAAAATAGGACAGGCTCCTTAGCTTAGGATGTTACCAGTCTCTACAGATTTTCCATTACCTTGAAGCTCTTTAGGCAAACACATGGTCAAACGGCTGCCTTCCCAGTGGAGTGGTCTGTGCACGGTCATGGAGCCTTCACCCAAGGAAAAAGGAGACCTCCTTCCTGCTGCAAGGAGTTTTTATCACCTCAGTTTCTCTACCCACTGATCCGGTCATGCCAAATCAAAAAGGCTTTTCCTGGAGATCTCCAGGAATTTCCTTCCTGAACACTCTCTAGCATTTAACACCTCCAAATTTCTGTTTCCTGCTTGGGGAAGGGGGAGAGCTTAACCCACCCATTATCTCTCCAGCTAGATCTATTTAGCATTTGTATGAGGGTAAGCTGGAAAGCAATTGCACAGACTCCCCCACCTCCAGCCCATTCTCCACCCAGAGGGGGGGGAAAGCTTTTAAAATTCACAGTGGAGGTTTTGCTCTGCTCAAACCTCACAGCAAAAATGCATTTCTTCATATACATATGATGGAGAGAGATGTTACATAGGAAATGTGAGCGATGTTGTGTCTCATATTGAAGCAGAAAGGCCCAGAGAGGTAAAATTTCTATTTTGATTCCATTACCACCTTTACAGAATACAGAAGGGTCTATTGGCAACACTAGTTTCTAGGGTTATTGATCCTCTGGAGTGAAACAGCAATAGAATCCCCATTAGGCTCTTATTTGTTCTCCCTCATTAATCTTTCAAAGGCAATTTCCATTTTATTGATTTTTCATCTATTTCTAATTATTATTTACTCCAAAGATGGTAGCTAGCACCAGTACAAACCACATCACAATGTGAGAACTAGAAGGGGTCTGAACAGCTAATCTCATACAGCTACTAGTGTCCATCACCAGTGTTTCAGGAAAGAGAGAGAGATATTCAGTTGCCCCACAAATCAGCTACAGCCACACAGACACGCACTGCACAAAGGAAAGAGAGCTGTTTCTTACATGGCAAGCGGAGCAGCCACTTACTGGTTCAAAGAATCTCAGAACGACTTCCCGGGCCTGACCAATTATTGTGCTCACAAAAAAGTCCTTTCCATTATTAGCCTTTCAAAGAAGTAGACGGAAGTGCTGAAGGCCACCCTCTCAAGGCTTCACACATCCAACAGCAGCAAAACCCTTTTGTGAGCGGTAAATTTTACGATGTATGGGTCACTTCCTTAACTGGCTAGCTTTGACCTCCAGGGAGGAGATTCTACTGTATGCCAACGACCATAATTTACATCTATTCTCTGCGATCACAAGAGCTAAATATTACTTTTTAAACATTACCAGAAACATTCTGTGTAGTTGTGGCATAACGCCCCCCCCCCATTACAGGGCTGCTTATCACAAAATAAACCCTGTACGGTATTTCCACCATTCAGTTTATCCTGCACACCGGATCGATATGCTTCTTATTAAAGTCAGCTCTTCGTTTCAATATGCGTTTCAAATGTCAGTTGCTTTTTAAAGGATTCCCTATGCCTGAATGAAAGAAACAAACAAGTCAAGGCTTCCGAACTTCCTCTACATGCAATGTTTGTTTCCTCCCTTCCCAGGAGGCATATGCCCCAGGCAACGATTCTCCTCTACTTATAAGCTGAGATCCGGAAAAGGAAAAGCTCTGTTAATGATCGTGGCTGAATTCCCAATGTGACTTAATCCTTGCTAGCGCTGCATGCGCAAAGGAGATGCCAAGCCTGCCACTTTGGCATAGTTGCTTAACCCTTGTTCTTTTTTGTTTACTAGCAATTCTCAGCTCCACCTAATAGTCACATATGTGAAACGAAGCACCCTTTGTACAACACGCTACCCAACATAATTCAGAAGCTCAGCTATATTTTGGGCTGGTTTACATCATGTCAGGCACCATTAATGTGTTCAACACCTATATGCAAACCTTTTTGCCAGACGCCTTTGCAAAAATGGCTGCCTGCCAAGAGATATTCAGTATACTACAGGGGTGGTGTGGCACAAATGGAACAACTATTCAGCATCACTCTAACATGAAAGATCTAACAGTTCTTGAAAATAACATTTATTCATAATATATATGTAGTGTATGAAAGAGTATTCATACCAGTGTAAATAGTAAACAACTCCTCACCACTTATACTTAACCACAGAAAATGCCCTATGACAGTCATAGTGAGAGAGTCAGGTGAGCAGATGTAGCCCAATTTATATATTATATTATTATAACTCCACCACCACCACTACCCAGAACTATCCTCAGGGAGAAAAGGTTTAAGGGCTTTGAGTTAATGTGTTCATTCCACCACTCTCACTGCTATTAGAATGAAGGATTTCCCGACTCTGGAGAGACAACACTAGTAAAATATCATGTTCATGTAACAGCCATGGGACATCTCATCAGTGTCCCTGAAGCAATTACAGTGGGCGCAGGAGGAGTACATGAATCCAAAACCTACTATTGCATGCCTTAATTTGATCAGAAAGCAAACTGATGATTTGCCCCCAAATCCCTTCTGTCACAGCTAAAAGAGACATATAGGAGGGGCCAGTATGTGCTTTATGGATCCCAGTCAAAGAAATGTCTTGGTATGTGTGTCAGGGACAATTCAGGATCAATGCACACTGCTGAATTCTCTATACAACAGCAGGTATGGGTACACTATTGCCTGGAGAAACACAAGTGGGAATTGGTCTATGCACTTACTGGGCTGACACTAGATTGAGCAGCTATTATCAAGGAGATCAACAACAACACAACACAACACCATAACATTAGTAGGTTATGTTGTCTATCGTTTTAAAGTCATTAGTCACAACTGGGTCATATCCCCAATCTAATAGGGGCCTCACACAAGAGAAATCACCATTTTTATCTTCTTAACATTTTTGAAAAAAGGAACAAGGAAAAAGAAAAAGAGAAAGACAGATATGGTCAGTGTATGGTGTCATCACTAAATATCCCAAATGAAATTGCATTCAAAATACAACACCTTGTCAAATCTGGAGCAATATTTACCTGGATGAGAGATGATGCCTACTACAGCCAGAATCCAACATGATGCAATGGGAGTCTGGCTAGATAAGTGAACAGACCGGCATTACTGAATAAATGATCAAACTGAAATTCATACCCATGAATTGCCACTAATTTATTTGTAAAATAACAGAAACAAAAAACGTTTAAATCCAAGAATTCAAATGTGCCCTGACCTGGATAACCCAGGCTAGGCCAGGCCACATGTGCCAGATCTTGGAAGCTAAGTAGGGTCTCTGCCCCTGGTCAGTATTTGGGTGGGAGACCACCAAGGAATACCAGGGTCACTATGCAGAGACAGGCAACGGCAAACCACCTCTGAATGTCTCGTGCCTGGAAAATCCTACGAGGTTGCCGTAAGTTGGTTGTGACTTGATGGCAAAAAATTAAAAATAAAATATAGAGACACCGCCATAATCCAGTAGAGTTAAGTACATTTAAACATACTGACTGCAATGGGTTTTAGGATTGCTTAATGCTGTACGGAACTCTGGTCACAGCACACAAAACGATATGCAATATCTGCTTCAACTGATGTGTTCTTTTACAATCCAGACACGGATTTTGGCATGGCAGCCATCTCTGTTTCCAAAATGTTTAAGAATCCTGGTAGGTCAGGGATGCTAAAAACGGAACAGACATGGGGAAATCCCATTTGCCTGGCTCTCTCCTAGCCCTGTGGAAATGGTCTGGTAATAGCAATACAAGCCATGTCCCAGGTTTGACTCGCACAGCCCCTCAGACATTTATCGTTTGCCTACAGTATACCAGGCACATACAGTGGTTACTGAAATGCAAGACTTGAGTTTTTTCCTCAGGTATGCCATAAAAAGAGGTCACCTTAAATTTGCATAGAAGTCACAGTTATGTCCAAAACTAAAAAACTTTTTGCATGTAACTGTGTGGGAGAGTCATCTCATATTCAGGGTCATCTTTCTTTCAAGTGAATACAATAGCAAATGGTTTGTCTGCATATAAACCACTATTCCCATAATACTGCAATCCTTTCTAGTGTAGATTTCATGGAGATGTGCAAGACTGCAATCTGTGCTCATGACAAACAGTTCAAACGTATTCTCCCTATGCATGATGCAACATCGCCGGGAGAAAAAAAAGCCTTCCAAGTTACGTGCAGAGGGTTTCTGTGAACTGCCCCTAAATCAATAGTTAATTGTGGCAATTTTTGAAGCACAACAACACTGCCAGATGGAGTTCAGGCTTTCATTCACTGGACAGATGGGATTCAGAGTAGCTGAGCCACTAAAGTAAAGCCTTATCAAAAATGACTGGAGTATTCCTGGCTATTCCTGGCAACTCTTCCCACTCTGCAGGTAGTGGTTCTTAATGCAGTACCCAATTTGTGCTCCATGGACTGAGTACCTGGAAGCCCTCCCACCCTCTTTCATATAGAGCAGACTGTGTAAACCTCAGTGAAAATCTCAAAAACACTTTCTCATATCCAGTTTCAGTCTCCACTGGTCGGGGGCCAGACTCAAGGAGTGGCTCATCTTCCATCTTGTCCTTTTCCAGTGTGCCTGTGAGTAATGCCTCAGCAATGGAGTGAAGGAACCTATTCCTTCTCTCTGGTTTCCCCTCTCCCTAGCCTCTGCCTGCCCTCCAGCTTCAAGGACAAGACCTGGCCTCCTTCCTCCTTGGTTGTCTCCAGGAAGGTCTTATAAAGGAATACCTGGGGCAGGACTTCCCCACACGCCCACCAACGCACCCAAGCCCCTTTAATGACTGTTCTCCCAGCCAATAGCCTCCCTCCACCTTCTTCAGCCTGCCATTTCCCCTTCACCTTGTTAAAAGCCTCTCATAGCCCCTTGTCCTCATATCCTTCCACTGTTCTTGGCCTACTGGGCCTTCCACCTGCTCTAGTGAGCCCTTTGAGGTTGCCATTCCTTTTCCTAGTTTCCCATCACTAGCATTGCTTCACATCCTAGTTTCCCCTGCTAGCATTGCTTCACCTTGCCTCCCCTGCTCATTCTCTGGCAGCCAAGGACAGTCACCTGAGGCTCTTGCCACCAGGGCGGGGCCAGCCAGCAGTGAAGGCTGCAGGAGTCTACCTGTCACCACCATGGCAGGTGTGCTGGGCTTCTCAGAAGGAGGTTAAGTGTGGGGGCCAGAGGGACTCTGTCCCCAGACACCAATTAATGCCAGTACACTGCAATTAGGAATTCTGTAAAGCTTATGCTACTACTGAGAATTAAAACCCAGAAACCCTTTATCACCAAAACTATATGTCACAGTACTACACATACTCTTAGAATGTATCCTCTTAATGGCTGGTGAGGGAGGTGACCCTGGCCACGCTATTTCCATACCCACCATGTCATCACTCTCTCAGCTTCCAAGCAACACGATCTGGGAGAGCCCATCCCCAATCTGAATCAAGTGGCAAGAGATTTTCCGATCGAGAAATAAGCAGTTGCCCCAGAGGTCTCTTCCTCCTGGCAGGCTGACTACAGTATTGCAGGAGCCTTCCAAAAAGGGCCTGTCTTGAAGGTCCCTCTTGAGTCCTCTTCCCTTAGCCCAGGTTTGTACAGGAATCAGTCACAGTGTCACTCCCCACACCTCAGCTGAGATCCTCAGCCTCTCTCCAAACCTTTTACTCACCACTCCAGGGGTGCACAACACAAAATGTTACCTGGGCCTCTATATGGGGATCACTGTGAAGATATGTGGCATCCTCAGGCACTGCCACATGACTCTGTGTTGGGAATGCTGAGCAGGAAGAAACGGACAGTTCTCACAATGGAGGGAAGTAAGTAGTGGGGTCTGACAAGGATCTGTGTTGGGGCAGGTATTATCTAATTTATTCATAAACGATCTGGAACCAGGAATGAGTTTGCAGATGACACAAATTACTCGGGATGGTGAAAACCAAGACTGACTGTGAAGTGCTCCAAGAGGGCCTCCACAGACTGGGTGAGTGGGAGACAATGTGGCAATTGAAGAAACTGGTTGGCCACTGAGTGAGACAGGATGCTGGACTACATAGGCCATTGGTCTGATCCCGCAGGGTTCTTCTTATTTTCTTATGTTGGAGATCTGCGAACATTTTAACACCACTTCTTTGTTAACACAGTGCAAGAAATGAATGATTATGTTTGGAAACCTTTCAGCCAGAAGCAGGGTTGAAAGGAAGACCGAGCTCCCACAGCCACTGGGCCCCTGTCCGTCATCCCCCTCCCCAATCACAGCCACTATTGTCCAGCCCTCTGCCTCACAGCAAGAGGCAAAGCCTGTCCTCCTCCGACACCTCCCAGCACTCTTGAAATAAAGCAGGGCAAGTCAGGCACGCTCTACTGGAGAGTCTAGGCTCTCATGAGAACTGAAACTTTTGGGAGAACCTGGGAACCACAAGGGTTACTTTAACCACCCCTGGAGGCATCTGAGCCTCATGTTTGAAACCTGCCATCCATCAGTGGTTCCTGAACTCTCCATATTATAATTCTTGGGTGGCCCCACAAAAAAGTACACCTAGCTCCAAAAACTTCTAGCCTGAATAATTAGACATGCAGTCAAAGACCATGGTCCAGCTCTGTTCCCTTGTCTAAAGCCCCTCCCTGCCCTGTCTGAGATCGTGCCCCCCCCCAATCTCCCTTCTGGCCTCTGCCTCTCCAGACCTCCTAGCTGCCCAAGCCCTCTCGCCCGCCAACCTCGCTGCAGACTCCCCGTCTACAGCCACCCTCATCGCTTTATCCGGTTTTATTCCCCGATTAGGTTGCTTAGGACGTTTCCTCCTTTCAGTTTCTCCCCAGCCGCTTGCAGAACCACGTGCGAATGTGAGAATGCAGGGACAGAACGTCGAAGAGAGAGAGAGAGAGAGAGAGAGGCGCTGCAAACTCCCAGCGCGCTTGTAAGCAAATGTCGCTTTTGCACTTCTCAGTTGACTGGGGCGGAAATGCAAGTTGAGCGTCGCGTGTCAAAGCGGCGTTCAAGACCACGAGTTAAGGTTAAGAAACGGCTGCGTCTGACCTAAGCCATTTTGATCTGTCGACCTTAACTGCTATCCGACGACAGGGCCCTTACCGACTAGCCAGACGGCTTGATCTGGGCAGACCCGTCCTTGGGGGAAGCGAAGGCGGCAAAGCGGAGCGAGGCGCCTCTCTCACCCCAGCGCCGGGCGGCGCTTCAGTCTCCGTCCTCCGGCTCAGCCTAATGCGGCGACCGCCGTCGCCCAGCCCCAGAGGAACCGCTATATTTAACGGGCTGCAAACAACCCCCCCCCGCGCCCGGTTCCCCCTCCGCCCGCCCGGTCCCCCCAGAGGATGCCTCAGGTCTGCTGGCGCACCAACCTCTGCCGCCGCTGGCGCCCTCATCGCTCTGGTTAAACTCGAAGAGGAAATCGAAATCAAACTCGGGGTCTTCCTCCAGGCCGGTCATGGCTTGGCCGCAGGAGTAGCGGCAGCGGCTCCCACCGAGACCTCCTCCCTCTCCAGCGGGCTGGGAAAGTTGCCGCGGGTTTTCCCAGGGCTCCTGCAAAGGCTGCGTCCCCGGGACACCTGTTGCAGGGCGGCTGCAGCCGATCAGCTGTTGGGGCGGGCTGGGCAGGGGCTCTGCGCGGGCTCCCCACCGCCTCCCTCTTATCCGGACAAGCGGGGCGCCGCTCGGTGCGAGTCCCCGGAGGCAAGCGACAGCCCCTCCTGGGTTGGGTGGTGTGTGTGTGCGTGTAACGTGACCCTTTGGCGAGCGCCGCTGGCTCTCTTATCTCTCCATCGCTCTCTCGCTCTCTCTCTGTGGGATCCTCCCCCTCCCTTTGTTTATCTGCACCCGGAAACTTCAACACTCTAGTTGCTCTCCTCTGCCCGCCTCTGGCTGGTTCCTCATTTTAAAATAAACCCTCTCTGCTCAAGTTACAGTCCAACTGAGTGTGCCTGTCTCTCCCTGTCCTCTCTTCTCCCCCTGGCTTGGCCGCCTCTGCTGCTAGGAGGGGAGGAGGGCCGGCCTCCCAGACAGAATGTGGTCTGCCCACTGCTCCCTTTCCCCATCCACATGGCTTGCAGCCCTAAACATGATGAAATACCCCTTCCTCCTCTCCCCCCCCCCCACCTGCAAGGGCCTGGGAGATTATTCTCTCCCCCTGACTCAGCCCTGTTGTGCTTGCTTCACCATGTAGCAGTAGGACACAACTGCAACTAAGTGGTTAGAGCCCTGGAAAGCCCTTCCCGACCAAGTGTGCCCAGAACCTGGCCTTGTTCTTCCTGTTTGTTTTGGGAACACTGGTGGCATGCCATTGGTGCTGCAGCAGATGATGACTGCTACCTGAAAACAGAAGTGGCTGTCAGTAGTTCTGTGCTACACCACAGGGGACACAAGGGGAACTGAGGCCTAAGATGTGGGACCAGCCATCTGCCAGTTTGCCAGAGGTTGGCTTATGCAACCCAGGCCACAACCAGCGAAAAAGAGAAAGGGGTCTTTGTGGAGCAAAGAACACCAGATGTCTTAAAGTAGTTCAGGGGGAAAGGCAGTGAAAATCAAAACCACAAAACAGAGCTACCCCCCCACAACCACTGGTTGTTCTGACTGACTGAATTAACCAGCCTGCACCCAAAGACAGCTATCAGGATCTATACTACATGTTCAAATACCTTTCAGATCTTTCAGTCTGTCATGACTGGAAACTATTGACAAATGGAATAGCGATTCATTGCTAACAATCCTCCCTCACAATACTACCACCCCCAGAGTTCTTTGAGAAACTCATGACTTAAACTGGTTTCAAAACAGTTTAAATGTCTTACCCAGTTAGATCCAAAATGTGAAAAAAGCTCTGGTTATAAGGGGAAAGCCTTAGAAAGCGCATAGAGAACTCAACTAGCCACAATCTCTGAGCTCCACAAGTTAGCCCCACTTTATTTTCTTTAAAAAGTAGGTGAGGACTGTCTGGTGCTTAGGGGTGTGGAGGCCAGAAGCACACCTCGATGGTGAAGGTGCATAGACAGGCAGCTTTTGGGGTAGGTTCAGGGGCAGGATACCAGCCTCTGTTCTACAGTATACAGCTTTACCAAACTCTCCCACTCCAAAAGACATGGCTTGGTGGAAGGGAGAAATGGCACACTTGCTGTTCTAGCACCTGGCTTATAAGAAGCAAACCCAGAAAATGTCCTTCTTTCTTGTCAGCCAGCAGCTCTATTGGTGATGGAAGCAAAAAGCCAAACACCATCTTCCCATCTCAGCCCAGTAGTAAAAGTATAAACCTCAAAAATCTGCCATCAGCCACTTGAAGTCATGCAGGTCTTACTACAATCTCCTGCAAACATCCATTTTTATGGCTTGTTTATTAGTAATAATTTTTATACCCTCTGATGTATTTCTTGGCATAAACTTGCTTCTTTCCGAAGCATGCCTCTTCAAAAGCCAAAGGACCAGTCCTGGCTTTCCTCCACCTCACTGGAACAGGAGGTGCTTCAGAGCTCAAGAGGCATCATCTTTATGACTGGAGAGAGTAACCATTCAGAAACAGCTGCCTCTACCAAAAGACACTTGACTGAGAACGCTTTGTGATTGGCCACCAAAACCATGAGCCATTTTATGATGGTGCCTCTTCAGTGTTCTCAAAACCCCAGAAGTGTCTTAAAAAACCAACAAGGCCCACAATCTATGAACTCAAGAGATGCTTGCTGAACAAATGTCTTTTGTAATTCTGCAGTGCTTTTCACAGCATATCCATCCACCAGTTGGATATCGATGGGTGCGTTCAGACAGCGTGCTGGAGCGGTTTAAACTGCTCCGGCCCGATGCGTGTTTTTTTTAACCTGGAGAATCGCGATCACACTGACCTCCTCCTTTGGGGTTCCTCGCCATCCTCATGCAGGTGGGTTTTCCCCCCTCTCCTTTGAGCATGCGCACAGGCAGCTCTCTCCAGAACTAAAAGCGATTTCAACCCATCCCTTTAAAGTTTAAATGAAGACTTCTGTTTAAATTTTCTCCCCGAAACTGGCCTCCCCGAGATCCCGGACTCGTCTAAATGCCTAAACTAGGCACCATTGAAGCTTTTTTTTTACTTAAGTGCGGAGCTCCGCTCAAGCGCACATCGCTAACGCAAAAAAAAAAATGGTGGACTAAAAGCGGAAGCCGGAGGCAGCTTCCCAGAGGGGAGGGGGGTTGAAGCACCCGGAAGTGGCTTGACGGAGCAATCAGACAGCAGAAAGTATGGCTCGAAACGGAGAATCAGGAAAACACCACTTGGGTAAGTGGTGTCAAAATACTCCAGTTTAAAGGGGGTTTGCTCCGGAAAGCGACGGCTGGGGACGGTGCACAGATGTTGGGTGTGTGAATGCACACGTAAAAGCCGTTTCTGAGGCGTGCCGAAAGCGGCACAAATGGCGCGTCTGAACGCACCCGATTTGTCACAATTCCAGAGAATCCTAGAACTGTGACATATCCTAAGGTTAGTTCTAAAAGACACATCATAACCTTGCCTGAAGCTAAGCAGGTCTGGTCCTGGTCAATTTCTGGATGGGAGATTTCTTGGGAACCCCAGCTACACCATCAGTGACTATGATGGAAGAAAGGTGACCAAATGAAAAAATTCTCTGTCTAGCTTGTGAACAGACACCTAGATTCTTCCCTGCATTCTTCACAAGTGATGGTTTCTATCATTTTATTTATTTATTTATTTATTTACTCTATTTATATTCTTTCTTTCACCCCAATGGGAACCCAAAGCGGCTCACATCATTCTCCTTTCCTCCATTTTAACCTCACAACAACCCTGTAAGGTAGGTTAGACTGAGAGAGTGTGACTGGCCCAATGTCACCCAGCAAGCTTCCATGGTGCAAGTGGGGATTCGGACCTGATTTCCCAGATCCTAGGCCAACACTTTAACCACTACACCACGTTGGCTCTTTCTGTCTGGCAAATGAAACTACTGAATTAGGGAATTTTATTTTGAAGTAAGTAAGAGATGAATGAGTTTCACCAATATATATTATAAACTGGTTTTATGCTGAATAGTTCCTCCAGTGGAGGAATATTAATGCATTGGGAAATTTGGGAACCATATTACAGATGTACTACAGAACCTCATGAATATAAAAACAACTCTCACTCAGACTTTTGGCATCCAGTACCAATAATCTACACACTTGTTCTTTTAATTTTTTTTTACATTGAACACACTGCTATGTTTAGAGGGATTAAATGCCCGCTTTTCTTGATTACTCTTGAACCTCTTCATTCTTTGCAAGGAGTATAGGAGATGCTGTTGTAGCCAATGACACTCACCCAACAATTTATCTCAAGGAAGACAGAAGTAGTTACCCTGAAGTTCAAGACCATCCATTCTTCTGAGATAATTGAAACTACTGCTAGATTTTCTACCAATATCTTAACACACAAAATAACCACTAGTGAAATACAACCCCTTCCAAAGCAGACACTTCAGCAATAAAAACATACATAACTGTTCTTTTTTCCTCATGTAATAATTGTCTTTGCTCAGAGCAATCTTGTGATAAGCAACCAGGGCTGAACAGCAGTCCCCATTTGCATAAATACTTTTGAGGGGGGTGGGGAGGATTTTAGGATTAATTCACACGACCAGTTTCACAGAAATTTTATTAAGTTCAATGGGTCAGATGCATTAATGCATTGACATCGAAGAAAAGTATGGGAAAAAACCCTTCTTTCCTATTAATGTCAATTTGTTTATTTATTTATACTCGGCCTTTCCGACTAACGGGGACCCTAAGTGGCTTACCTAATTCCCTTCTCCTCTATTTTATTCTCACAACTATCCTGTGAGTAGGTTAGGCTGAATGTGTGACTAGCCCAAGGCTGTTCAGCAAACTCCCAGGACAAAATGAGAATTCAAACCTGAGTCTCCCAGATCACAGTCCAACTCTCTAACCATTACCCAGTATTGGAACTGTGTGGCGAATGAAAACAGTGAATTATGGAAGTAGTCCTGTATCCTGAAGTACGCAGGTGGTTAATGAATTTCACCAATATATTATAAACTGTTTGTATTCTGAATAGTTCTTCCAGAGGAAGAACATTCATGCAATGGGACATTTGGAAACCATTTTGTAGTTGAACTCATCTTACACCAACCAGTTCTGCCTTCTCTTCATTTTGGGGCATTCCTAAGAATAGTTAAACTCACCAAATTCACTTACAAGATGAACTCTGGGTGAGTTCCTGTTTTTAAAAATGGTTGGGTCAATTAAACCTTAATGTAGTTTAGAGTTCCAAAGAACTCAGGATTGTTCCAATGAAAGATGGCTTCAGTCTTTTCCTCACACAACTTTCAGCATCCCCCTTTTTTTCTTTTTGGAATTTCTATACAAAGTAGGTGAAGAAAACTCTTTCCTCCTTTAAGGTGACAAATGGACCCTTTTTGGCAGACACCCCACATTTTCTTTGGAGGCATAAGGAATGGTGAGAAACAGGGGTTCAGCTCAAAAGCATGGCACAGCCGTCAAGGAAATGACAGGGTTTGTATTTCACTCCACCTGCTAGACAACAGCCTAATTGCCAGAGGTTTCCAGTTTCCCAGAGTATGCTGCTTCTAAAGCATCTTCTTGGCTAGCTGACAAATGATGAAGCCTTCAAGATGAATGGAGAATGCCAGTCTGTATAAGCGGGTGATTCTGAGAATGTCCTTGTATCCAGCCACAGCTGACCCACACACCACACAAAACACAGGCCATCCTGTGTATGTTCGTCACAGCTGATGATACCAACCAACCGCAACCAACTATCCAAGTAACGGGGGGAGGCAACTATCTGCTTGGAAATACCGTGTTCATGCACTATGAAGTACCAAACACCTCACCGCTCCCATCAAGAGACCATGCTGTGTTACAACCACGGTCGACTGATCATGCGTCTCGATTTAAGCTCCCCAAGTGAACCTGTGGGTAACATCTTTAGTCCTTTAATTTATAATGGCATATCAGTTTGCAGTGCCAGCATGGTAGCACAGCATACAGAAGACCAGGAGACTAATTTGCAAGCCACAATTAAACTGGCACTGCTGGTTTCAATTTACACTCGTTCATTTTATTTAATCCATTTTTAATCCCACCCTTCCTCCAAGCACTTCGGGCTGGCACAAATGGTTCTTTTTAAAGTCTTACAACAACCCAGTAAAGCATGGCAGAGAGAGAGAGAGGGGAGGGAGAGAGAGAGAGAGGGAGGGAGAGAGAGAGAGAGAGAGACTTGCCCAAGGTCACCCAGTGACTGAGTGGGGATTTGATCTTGGGCCCTCCCAGCCCTAGTCCAGCACCCTAACCTCTATAGACCATGCCCAGCTAAATCAGAGTACTCTGCTTTTAATTGAATTATAGTAACAATAAACATATAATAATATGAATTTATCTCCTCTGCCCTTCAGGGATCTCTGGTCATTTAGGAGGTACCAGCCTCCAGGTGGGGACTGGAGATCTCTGGCTTTTACAACTGATCTCCAGCTGACAGAGACCTGCTGTCCTGGAGAAAATGGCTGCTTTGAAGAGTGGACTCTATGGCCTTGTACCATGCTGAGGTCCCTCCCCTCCCTAAACTCCACCGTCTCCTGGATTCAACCCCAAAGTCTCCAGATTTTCCAACCCAGACCTGGCAACCATACTTTTAGGAGAACGGCAGGGAGCCTTGGCTATTATTACCACATATTATTTAGCTGCAGCATCCACTACGGCCAACAGATATTTAAAACACACATTAAAAAGAGGAAGAACAGTAAAGCAGACAGTTATGTGTTCCCAAGTACTATGTTACCAGGGCTATGTCCAAACACTGTTGTGGTATTGCACTATTGTTGTGCTGTTGCAGTAATTCACAACTGGGTTTTTCTCTGTGACCAAGACGATTCAGGAGATGAATGACTGCTATAGCACAATGCTAGAACAGTATCCAGCAAGCAGTGGGTGTGGCCCATATTGAAGACCGTTTGCAAACTGTGTTATCAGGGTGCAGGATTATGATGAATTAGGAGTAGGGCTACTCTCACGATCAACCAACTGGAGCAGTTTTCCAATAGTCTACAAAGTACACCTTTCCTTCTGTAAGTTTCACTTCTAGCATCCCAGATTCAGAATCAGAAAACATCCAGGATATTGTGGTTGCTGTCTAACACAGAGTTATTTACAATCTGCACACACTTCATTAAAATACTTGCACTTACTCCCAAGTAATTTCAGAATAATCCTATATTTAGTGGGATTTGTAAGTATATTGAAGAATGCAATCTGCAGTAGTTGTTTCTTAACAACAACAATGTTATTTGCAGTGCTTTTAACAATTAGTTGTTGTTGTTGTTTGTTGTTGTTGTAAGCAGGGCTTCAATTCTGTGCTGGGAAATATAATACTTTCACATTAGCCAAGACAGTTTAAAGTCTGCAACATGCAAATGACCTCACCGTCCCAGAAGCCAGAACTGTGGAGCTCCCAGATCTTCCAGGCTATATTTCAAAGGAATACTTTGTAAAAGCAGTTATGGAAATGGTATTCCTCTATAGACCCTGGGAATCCCATTTTCCAGGCCAATGCCTGAAAAGTCCATCACAGAGTGCCAGGAAAATACCATTTTTTTTCCATGAGTCCCATTATGTTTCTCCCTCTCCTGCTACTTTCCATAACAAAGTGCTATATTGCCTTACAGATTTTCTGCTACAGTTTTAGTCTGTTCTGGCAAACATCAGCTCCTGGTTTTCCCTCAGTCAGGTTTTTTTTTTTTCAAAAAAACAAAACAAAACCTGGCATTAATCTGGGAGTAGCCACTCGCCCTTAACACTGCTGCTGAGCAGCAGCAAAATTCCTAACAGAAATACTCCCCAGTCTTGACAGAGAACTAGCAGAGAGTGCCAAGGATGGGCAAGGGCTTGTGTATGTGTGTGCGAGAGTGAAAGAACTGGCTCTGAGTGAAAGAGGTTGCTGTTATTGATTTAAGAGGCACATCTGCACAGCCGATTGGCAAGACGAATACGTTGTGCAACGCACCAGCCTTCTGTGCTTTGCTGGCTTTTGGTTCCCGTCTTTGCTCCCAGCTGTTTGTTCAAAGTTTGTGGGGCTGAATCACCGGGGTATGGAGAAAGTCTTTGGCATCATCATTAGAAAAAACAACAACAAAAAACCCTCTCATGTGGATGAGCAGAATCGTCCAGGTAATTTTTAAAAGGAATTTGAGGGGACAGCTTGGGTGGGAAATAGCTGGAATGTAAGGCATCTTACTTTCTCATCTTTTTCTTATTGCATTTTTATTTTTTAAAATTTCTAATCTTTAGTAGGAGTTGCTCTACTCCTGTAGCAAAGATGCAGAGCAGTTGTCAAACTCACTAACACACACTCTTCTGTCTTCGTTGTGTATATTTTCAATAAGCAGCGCACCTGTACTAGGATATTAGAACACAAAGGCCACATTCCAGTACAGAGTGAGGCGCATCTAAGACCACTAAAATCATGGAGTTTGACAAACCTAACTTCATATTAGATTGTAGCCATTCAAATAGAACTATCCTTAAGGAAAAAAATAAAGAGGATCACCAGAGCTAGGGCCAAACAGCTTACTTATAAAGGGGCTTTATAAAGTCTACTAGACAACTCTGGACATTTTTTTAGACACAACTTCACAAGCCACAACCAAAGTGTTCTATGAATGGCACTTCTTCTGGGGAATACCAGCAGAAGACTGAAGCCTAGAACAGTAGCAGCAGTGAGATCAGTTGCAATAAGGGTCGCCCAGTGCTCAGTATTTTTATTCCACATTTCGACTACCCATGACATCATTTTACAAATACGAAAACAGCAGCAAATATTACACAGTGTCGGAAGAAAAATCTTTTAAGAATGGACCAACTAAAGACCCCAGAAAACTTGCACGCTGGGAAACTGGAACAGGGTAAACAGGGTTTGAGTAGGACTTCATTGTAAATAGAGATTAAGGAAGACTTCAGTCAGAGCAGGGGAACATGCAGGAAACGTGGTCAACACTTTGCAATGTAATGACAGTGAAAACAAAGATAAAAATGTGAAGTCTGATCAGCGCATTGGAACTAATTCTTAACTAAGAGCGAAGGAGGAATTCCATATGTGACTAATTTAGAGCACTTAGCACACAGCTGCAAATTTGGGGAGCAGAGTGAATAACCTATTAAAGATTTCTCAGCATGCGATAATATCAGGCAGATTAAAAACCAGATATCTGAGACAAGACAGATTGAAGCATAGCGCCTACAGTGGATGTACACAGGGCAGAGCAAGTTGCTACAGATCGATTGAGAGGACCAGGGGGGAAAACAGAAGGGGGGGGGATGTTAATTGAAATATCTAAAAAAATTCTGCTTCAGAGCAAAGGACGCCCTTACACTCAACAAAAGCTGGAAACAGAAAGTAATACTACAGAGATAAGCAGGTGCTGTGAGTGGGAGATCACCCATTGCATGAAGTATGTCCGGCATACTTAGAAGAACACAGGAACTGTGGCAAACTTAACCCCTTTTGCTGAAACATTTAAAACCAGATAAAGAAAATCTGAAGACAAAGATATTATTTACACTGCAGAAAGAGATAAGACAATCCATACAGTTCCTTAATTGATGCACAAATCCCCTCAGTTCTGGGGGACGAGGATGCGAATCTCCACATGAAGGGTCAACCACACAGCAGGGGCTTTTAGAATTGGCATGGGCATGAGTATCTGCAAGCTGGAGCACTTCAGCTCTCTCATAGCAGAGCTCTGGAAAAAGACGGCAAGCGTCTGGTAAACGTAAAATGAAAGGCAAATCTGTTCAAATTCTAAGCACTACATTCTGATGTACACAAAGCATCCTGGGTCTGAGAGCTGAGACAAGTTTAAATTTTGCATGAATAAGGAATGTAACAGCAACAGACCCACGCTGGTGGGCCACTGATACAGATTACAAAGATGTGTTCCAGGACCTAGATTGCTTACGGACAATGCTCCCTTCTAAGCTGCGGAGTCTTATGAGCAAAAAATCTACTTTGTGAGTTACTGGCATTAAAGTTGTGAGTGAGCGATTTGGCTGCTGCATAAATCAAATTACTTTGGAGCCATCCTTCCTGAGCTAAGACAAAAATGTGTGAGCCGGAGGCTAAAAAACTTGTGGGCTAGAGGGAACACTCTTTATCTCGGAGCAATATTCTATTAAAAAAGCATCCATAGGTATCAACCTGAAATTCATGTTATCTTCAAAAGTTCCAGTGGTGCAAAGGGATAAAATTTAAAAGGTCAAGGAAGAAGAACACTTGGTATGAGTTCATCCTATATTTGTTGCAGACTAACCTGGCAGAGACTACATAAGAATATGAATTACTTCACAAGTAATGGCAAGCCAGATTTTGCCGCTGCATGAACAAACCTGGGGAATCCTTCACCTTTCTCCTCCCCTCATGCATAGCCAACCAAATGAATGATTTCTGCTTTCACAGCAAACCATAGTTTGCCAGTTCAGACATGACAGCAAACTACAGGTTAAGCTTTCCCTGAAAGCTAAAATTGCAAGCGAGGAATAAAAAACATTGTGTGGAATCCTGAAGGTGGAGCATACCAGCTCAAGGATTTCCTAGGCCTAGGTTCATTCACGCAGTGGCAAATAGGGTTGCCAAGTCTGGGTTAGAAAATACCTGGAGACTTTGGGGGTGGATCTGGGAGAGGGCAAGGTTTGGGGAGTCCACCCTTCAAAGCAGCCATTTTCTCCATGGGAGCTGATCTCTGTCAGCTGGAGATCAGCTGTAAAAGCAGGAGATCTCCAGGCCCCACCTGGAGGCTGGCAACCCTATATTATTTCCAAGTGAAATCATATTCATGTGTTCGCTGTTACTACCTGAGTTGGCACATGCTCACACACTCAAGAAATATGAACAAAACAATACTATGGAAATATTTTCAATTGCTTCGTGAAGAAGAAATCACCAATAAACTAAACAGGAACAAAGCTGTTTTCAATCCACGATGGACAGATTTGGATAGACTTAGCAGGATGACAGAAGTTTATTGTGGTGGTTATTCAATAATCCAGTGGCTTGGATTCCACTTCAAATTTCTGCCTACAGAAGGAGTTTTCCATTTGCAGAAGAACAACTTCCCTTCTTTTCCCTGCCCACTAAAGCCTCAAATCCCCCCCACTATGTTGTTCCTATGGGAAATAGCTGGGGTGGCGTCAGAGGGTTGCCACAGAAGGGGACAATTGGCATAAATTGCCTCCCTTACGCACATGGAAGTTTTATGTGAGATCGATTCTGGTACCTCTTCAACTAGGGGGGGGCAGAAATCAGTGACTATGAAAAGGCACCGGAGTTCAGAAAGTTCCTGCCTTTTAAAAGTCTTGGAGTTAACAGAACTAAAAAAAAAGTTATATACAGTCCAAGGAAAGAATAATCTGTCACATTTGTATCCTGTTTTATGTCAAGGAACTCAGGTCAGCATTCATCATTCTCTTCTCCTCCATTTTATCCTCACAACAATCCTATGAGGTAAGTTAAGTTGAGAGACAGTCACTGCCTCAGAGTTACTCAGTGAGCTAAATGATAGAGCAGGGTTTTGAACTGGGGTCTCCCAAGTCCTAGTCCAACATCCTATCTGCTACCATACTCTGCTCTGAAGAATATAGTATTCACAGTTTTGGAGGTCTCTCTGTGATATATATGGAGCAATGCTGAGGATCGCGGTATTGCCACTAGAGATGTAAAATTTCTGGAAATTTTGAAGCCACAGGGTGTTGGGGGGTATTTTTCCTTTTTATGTGTCTGGAAAATAACAGAAATTTGGGGGAAATTGAAACAAAGAAGAAGAAGAGGAGGAGGAGGAGGGAGAGGAGGAGGAGACTGGGTTTATACCCCACCCTTGACTCGGAGTCTCAGAGTTGCTTACAAACTCCTTTTTCTTCCCCTCCCCACAACAAACACCCTGTGAGGTAGATAGGGCTGAGAGAGCTCTAAGAGAACTGTCCTTGAGAGAACAGCTCTGACAGAATTATGGCTTGCCCAAGGTCATCCAGCAGCTGCAAGTGAAGAAGTGGGGAATCAAACCTGGTTCTCCCAGATTACAGTCCGTGCACTTAACCACTACTCCAGATTGGCACAAAACATACGCAATACTTACTGTCCTATCAAATCTGAACTACTTTTACTGCTTTAACAACATAAAATGCATCATTCATAACTTACTTAGCATATAAACTTGTAATATTTGACATATTTATGGAACTTAAAAGTTATAAATGCCCTAGTTTTGTACAAGCAAAACTGCAAATATACTCAGTACTTGGCTGTGGTCAGATGACAGGCTTAGTGCAGCTGGGCTGCACTTCTAATTTCATGTTTTTTTTCATGGAGAGTTTTGTTCAGATATCTCACCTTTAACCCACGACACTATATGCTCACTCTGTGGTTGGCCATTCAGATTATTGCTGCGCAGTAACCACAGAGTAGTTGGTTGGTTGGTTGGTATCCTTTTTGTTTGTTTGTTTTTCACGCATGCGCACAAGCACGTAGCCAAAGCATCGGCTCCTTTTGGACAGCTCCGCAATCCCTCTGCCAAATACCGTGATAATTGGTTCCTATATAACTGTATTTCTCCCCCAGAAATCACTCCCTTTCCCACCTGATCTTACTCCCTTTCCCACTCATTTTTCTCTCCCCATAGAGCTTCCCTGCTTGGGAAATGGCTTGGAGTAAAGTTCCGGGGTGGAATCCTGGCCACCGATATGAGAGCCTAAATAGGGACTATTTCCACTACTGTCCCACCCCAAGAAATGGCAGAAAGGAGCTTTTTTCTTGAATCTGTTGCTCAGAAACAACCCCAGGGGCTCCTGATCCCAACAAAACATTGTGGCGCATAAACAAACAAGTGGTGCCTCATGACCCTGCGGCAGAGATCCACTTATGTGCATATCGCTAACTGATCTTTTTAAAAGGAGTGAAAACAGAAGGGAAGGTTCAGACTTCCCTTCCAGCTTGAGACAGCAATGGAGAGTTCTGATACCTGGAAACGCAGGATGAAACCAGACAATCCATAAAGCTTGGACTTTGTCTGTTGTCAGAAAACACCATTTCCAGGACGGGTGAGACCGGGAGGCTGATGACAGGGGAATGGGATACAGACAATGCTGTCTGATCGTGCATTTTAAATCTGGAAGGGAACAGCAATGACATTGGATCAAACAGCTCATCTAATCACACCCCAGAAAAACTGCAAGCCAATGTTGTCTTAGCATGTGCACTTGAAAATTTGCTATTTGGTTAGAGAGAGCTAAGTTTTCAGTGAAATCTTCAGTCTTCCTGTAAGTCTCTTGGAAGCTAAGCTATGTAAAAGAAAGTCTTGAGAAGCCATTTCTTGGCCAGGCACACATGTACAGTTTGCAGATTTCATACAGTCACGTACCAGATGTCAAACTTTTGGAAATAAAATCCCCCAAAGAAGCAACGTAGCTTCAGCTAACAAGAATAGACATGCAAGCACATCTGAAACTGAGGCAAGAGATCAGAAACGTTATTATGGTACCTCCTTTGCATATGGAGCAACCCAGTTACCATTCACATGGCGTGCACAGACCTCCAACACTGACTGGATAATCAAGTCTTTCTCTGCCCCTGACTTCTGTTCTCCCCCGCCCCTTAATTATTCTAATAAAAATGTGGGAAATTACTTGCTGTTCAAAGCATCTCAAGAAGTGAGCTCTGACACACAAAAGTGCATGATGGAATAAACGTTGGTTTTTTTAAGGTGCCACTGAACTTCCATTTTATTTTGCTACAACAGACTAACATGGCTACCCCTCTGGACAGCTTAGGATACCCAAGGTCATATTTGGGTCAGACAGATGATACAGGAGGAACAGAAGAGATGTACTGGGGACTAGAAGTCTTGAACCCATGATAAAGCAATGAAAATGCAGATGCACTTATACTAGGTACAGACAGGCCGATAAAATCTCATGACAGAACAAATTAAACCATTGCAGCATAAATGCCGACGAGACTCCAGAGACTGTTTTAGGCACCAAGATACTTGTGACAACATCAACAGACTGAGTGATAAGAAAAGGTGGGGGAGGGGGAGAAGAGATGTAGTGATAGCAGTAACCAAAGTTTCCCATGGGTGGGAGAGCATGGAAGAAATCAGTTTTGGGGAATATCAGCACAAAACCGTAAACTAGAACTGCAGCCCCTTTGCAAGGCAGTTGTGTAAGAGGCATGCAATGATACAGAAAATGAGTTTGCTCCACATATCTTTCTCCTTTGGCACTCTTCTACAGTTTTTACAGCAGCAAATGTTAGGGAAATAACATATAATCAATGATTCAAAATTATTTTTTAATAGTGAAGTCAGCCAAATCTTTGGATACTTAAATCCAATTACTGGAGCTGTGAACAGGCAAGACAAACCTGAAAAAGTTGGCAGGTTCACAGAAAAATGTGAAATCTTTTTTTAAAAATTGTGGTGGGTTAAAAACCCCCCAAAATGATAAAAGGAGCACCTGTAGCTTTAACAAACAGATTCCCTCAGTGGCCGTTGCTAGGCAACTATAGTATTCCAGCCTGGGTTTCTTTGAGTAAAAGGCAGGGGAGAGAGCAGGGCCCTTTCCAGGGCTGTTTTGGTCTTGAAGGGAGGGCGCCTTGGGGCCAGGTAGGGTTCCCAGCTCCAGCTTAGGAAATTCCTGGAGATTTTGTGGTGGAGTCTAAGGAGAGCAGGGTTTGCGGACAGAGGAGCTTCAACTGGATATTATGCCAAAGTAGCCATTTTCTCCAGGGGGACAGATCTCTGCATCTTAGAGTTCAGGTCCCACCTGGAGGTTCGAAACCCTAGGCCTGGAAGCAACCTCTGGTGACTTGATACCACCCAACCTGCATGACCCAACTAGGCCTGGCTGCTTCCTACTCTTCAACAACAGCCACCCTATGAAGGCCAGTGTAGTATAGCAATTAGCTTCAGAGTTGGGTCCCGGAGGACCAGGTTTGAAGACCCATCTTGCTCTGGAAGCTTCCTGGGTGATTTTGGACCAGTCATGTACTTTTGGCTTAACTTACCTCATAGGGTTGTTGTGTGGGGAAAAAGGAGGCAAGAATAACGTAAGCTGTTTTGGTCCCCATTGTGAAGAAAGGTGTGGTATAACTGAAGGAAATAAATAATAAATATAGCTGAAGATCGGAGGTAGATAAAGGTAGGTTGGTGAGTGACTGAGGAAAGAATGAGTCCAGGAAAGGAGAGAGATATGGAACTTGCTAGAAGGAGAGAAAGAGGGAATGGGGGGGGGAGGACACAGGAAAATGAGGTACCACCCCACAAGTCCTTGAGGGCTCCTACCATGCAAGTGGGCCTGGCCCAGCAGCTGACACCACATAACTGAGCCACAATTTTCCTAGACAGAGGCTGCTGGGGGGGGGGGTGGAGCTTAGGACAGCAGATAAAAGTAGGTTGGCTGTTGAGTAGGACAGAGATAGGGTTGCCAACTCCAGGTTGGGAAATTCCTAGAGATTTGGGGGGTGGAGCCTGGAGAAGGTGGGGTTTGAGGAGGGAAGGGATCTCAGAAGAGTGTAATGCCATAGACTCCACCCCCAAAACAGCCATTTCCTCCAGGGGAACTTGGGTTGCCAACCTCCAGGCAGGGGCTGAACATCACAGTCACTCTCCAGACGACAGACAACTTTCCCTGGGAAAAAGGCTGGTTTTCAGGTTGGACTCTATAGAATTTAACCCTTCTGATGATGTTGCTTCCCTCCCCAAACCTCACACTTCCAAGGCTCCACCTCCAAATCTTCAAGAATTTCCTAACCTGGAGCTGGCAACGCTAATGGGGGAACTGATCTCTGTGATTGAGAGATCCGTTGTGATTCCAGGAGATCTCCAGGCCCTACCTGAAGGTTGGCAACTTTAGAAGCCATAACAGGGGAAAGGCTCTGGGGGCTTTCAGGAAAGGGAAACAGGAAATAGTGGGGGAGGGGAAATGAGATACTTCCCATAAGTCCTTCTGGGTTCCCATTTGTTCTCTACAAAAGAGCTAAGGTTGGACACCCTTACTTGGGAGAAAAGACATGCCTGTAAACAGCTGCGTGACTGGTGGAAATTAAACAAGCAAACCCCATCTTGGTTTTATTTGTTGGTGTCATTTTGTATGATTTTATTTGTTTTATACTGTTTTATGCTGTTTTAAACCTGGCATTTATGCCCTATTGTTAGCCGCCCTGAGCCTTCGGGGAGGGCAGGATATTAATCGAAATAAATAAATAAGTAAAATAAATAAATGTACATGTGAATAGACTTGTAAGTGGAAGACCATGTTAATGTGTCATTCCAGGATTAGTTTCCTTTTTAAAATTTATTTAACAGAATGCGTCTGCAGGGGGCTGTGATTTACAAGCCTGAAGGGCTCCATTTGAGTTTTGAGAGGCAAAAGACTATGAATCCAACAGAGCATTTCCATAGGCGCACAGACTTGTGTCCATAGAACATGAAATTTGATGCTACCCACCAGTCCCATAGCCAGAAATGGGGCATGGGGAAATTTTGTGGGGCAGCAGGGGAGGGGGGATGAGTGAGTGGAGAGGGGGAGGGAGAGGGGCTGCCGCATGTCTTCCCTGAACTCCAAGTGGCGCGCTGCTTGGAGTTCAGGCACGGGGCAGCCCCTGCTTGAAATACAACCTTCAAATGCTGTTTTCTAAGTGGAGACTGCCTGTGCCTGAACTCCAAGAAGCGAAATTCGCTGCTTGGAGTTCATGGAAGGTGAGCAGCCAGCAGCCGCCCCTCTCTCTCACCTCCTGAAAGATTTAAAGGGCCCGCTGATCAGCTGGGGGGCTCTTTAAATCTTGGAGGAGGGGGGGGCGGGCTGGCTGCAAGATTTAAAGGGCCTTCCAGCTGATTGGCAGGCCACATGCTCCTGTCGATCAGCTGGAGGGCCCTTTTAATGTCACAGGATGTGAGGGAGGAATGAGTGGGGAGGGGGCAATAGCTGTTGTGGGGTGTGCCTCACATTTGAGGGGCCAGAACCCCTAAATGCCCCACTGTAGCTATGGGCCTGCTAGCCACGCCTGTGGTAACCCCCCCAACTGGAAAATCAAATACCAGCTGCATACATTGTTTAAAGAACAGCCTGCGTCTCTCAAAATTTAACCAGCAACAGGACAGAACACTCTATAGAATAGATTCATAACATCTGACTAGGAGCTATTTCTGAACTTTGAAGTTTTCCTGTATAACATGTCACATGCAAAGGTATACCATGAAGACACCCAAAGGCTTTGCACAAATGTAACACTGCCAGGTCCCTTACCCCTGTTAGGGTTATGACTGCCTACTACACTGCATATGTGTGCGCTGCCACCTCTTCCCTCTTGCACACACAGTACTCCATCCCCTTCATTTTTGGAGGTTACTATAGTCCTACATTATATCTGGTGTTAACGTGAGAGCCACAATTAAGTCAAACCACAGACTGTAAACCCATTTCTAATCATGGCTGCAAAACTTAGTCTGGGGTAACCATGATTAGGGAAAATCCTGGTTTATACTTAATGTTGAACCATGGTTAGCTCTAAAAAGGAGAAAAAAAAACATATGGGGAAATTTGTAAATAGAGGGGAGAAAGGAATAGAGGGAGGAAGATCAGGCAACGTTATGTCTATAATGGGTCACGGAATCCAATTAAAATGAAAAATAAAACACAGGTGGCTTGCCTACCTAAAACAAAATGTTTTAAGAACAGTAGTCAAAGACCAGAAGAATGCTCTCTGTCACAACACACTCTAACAAGACGTGGCAGAGTTTGGGCATACAGTAATCAAGTTCAGAACTGCATTTGGTCTTCCAGTATTGATGTTTGTGTACACTGCTAAACTGCAGCAAATAAGCAGTCAAAAAACCCTCCAGAAAGCAATTAGAATTTTGTTTTTAAAACGCATTGTGATTCAGAAATTACTCCAAGCAAACATCCGTATATGCAGCCTGTCCTTAATTACAGCTGGAATTGCAGGAGATTTCGGTGAGCTCCAGCACACTTTTACTTTCACTAGCACTGTCTGCCCCCCCCCCCTTTGCCTTCAAGTCACAGTTGACTTACCCGGCAGGGCTTTCAAGGCAAGAGACGTTCAGAGGTGGTCTGCCATAACCTGCCTCCACATCATGACCTTGGTATTCCTTGGTGGTCTCCCATCCAAATACAAACCAGGGTTAACCCTGCTTCGCTTCCAAGATCTGATGAGATCAGGCTAGTCTGGGCTATTCAGCACAGGGCGCCTGCTACTCCTGCTAAGGAATATATTCTGACAAAAATTCCTGAGGAATCAATTCACTTGCAAATATTAACGCACGGCACAGTTTCGCCATCACAATTAGCAAATCACAACTGATGGGGCACAACAGTCCTTCCCTTTTGTGATTTAGTGCTGCTTTAGTTCAGCGTTTTTCATATACGATCCTGGCGAGCTCCCTAAATCAAGATTAAAATGTTTCAAGTCTCCCTAAGACTGTATTGAATATTAAAGGTTTTCTACACAGAAGTCACTTTTGCGTAAGAAATTGCACAAAGAATGGTAATGTGTGATGTGCATGTAGTGACATGCATGTAGTGTACATTTGCTTATGGGGAGAGGCACAGCTTTCTAGCAGCATGTGCTCATGCAAGGACAGGCGTTGCGAGTAGGATGATGGACTTCCACACGGAAGTCCACTTGCATTAAGCAACTTCCTCATAAGTGAAAGAGCCTAACAATGCAATCCTGAACCTTCTAAGTGCACTGATTTTAATGGATTCAATAGGGTGTCACCCTGCTTAGGACAGAAATTTTGCCTACAGTCTTCACAGACATTTTCAAACTGGAAGAGAAGGGCAAGAAGATCAAAGACAAAAGGAGGAAGTGCACACGAACCCATAGGATGCTTTAAGATGTCCTGGAGAAGGACCCAGACGATTAGCAAAAGACAGAGAGTTCACCCACTGACTCCTGTCATGATCAACACAAAGCACACAGTCTCTCCAGTGGTCTCCATGATGTTCAGAGTCACTAGCCTTTTTCTTTATCTGACCATGATACACACAGGAGACCTCTTGTCTCAGGAGGAAGCCCACCTCATCCATGTCAACTGTCTGCAACTCCTCCTTGCCCCACTGGCAGCCTTGCTTAGTTTGACACAGCGTTTAATTTTGGTTAGACTGCTACGTGTTCAGAGACTGAAAATAAAAGTCCACAAAACTGCTGAAGTCACATCATTTTGCATAGAATACTTCAAGCATTAAAAAAGCACAGCCATCAACACTGTTAGGCAGAGTGACTAAAATTACAAGTTAATTGGAAGAGGAGGAATTTGAAGGGCATCAGATGTGGAGCCCAGGCACTGGATGACACAAATTGTTAAATGTGTTCTACCAAGAAACTTTCTGTAGAATTACCCCATCTAATGACAGATGAAATATTCCAGATTTTGGAAATATCTAGGTAGAAAAAGGTTTCATAAAACAACATATTTGAAAGTGGAATTGCCAAAAAAAAAAAAAAAAAGATATGAAGCTAGATGGACCATTTATCTGGCTCTCAATGTTCTGAATGTAGCATTTGAAAATCTATGAGTTAGAGTGATATGATTGTATAAATGACTTTAAACATGGTTCTTATACTACTAGTTTTTCAACTGGTGACAAAAAGAGGAGGGACAACTGCTGACCACTGAAAAAGCTATACTGAAGATCATGGGACCCATGTGCCCTAAAGTCACATGAGACCACAGCTGCAGTGAGGAAGGGAAACAGGAAAGATTAAAAGGGAAAGCTGCAGTTGTGTACACACTTAACTGGCAGTAAGTCCTATTGATGTCTAGGGGACTTAATTTGACCTGATTCACATAAATTCAGTATTCTACACTTTTAAAGGAAGTTTTCAAATTATTACACACATAGAAATTAAATTAAGTTCTAAGTTATAGACCTAGGGTCAATAGTGGCATCATACTGTTATTTCATTCAGTCATTAAAAATGATAGCCATGTGCTGGTTGATATTTTCACAGTGAAAATATTTTACCAGTATTTTACCATATAATATACCTGCATTGCTATAATGTATGGTGACATACACTCATATCAAATGAGAATGAATTCTACTATGCCAAAATGAGAGTATATTTTCTGCTTAACCTACAATTGATAAAGGAAGCCCTTTAAAATATTTTAATATCAACCCATGCACTAGTTAGAAATGGAAACACCTGAATGTGTTTAACTTCAGAAGTACATCCTGATGAGTTCTGCTGGGATTACTTCCGGGTAAGTATCCTTCGACTTGCAGCTTTGCTTGGCAACTAATTTTGTATTGAGACCGTCAAGAATCCCTTGCAAGAGGATACTGAAAATCCTACGTATCCAAAAGTAAATTCCATTAAAATGAATGGGGCTTGGTTCAAAATGAACCCTATTATTAAGGACCAGGTTACCAATTGTTTGGGACTGGGGTGCCAACTTTATCTGCCAAATCCAGTAGAACTGTTCTAGATTATAAGGGAAATGGAGTGGAGTTGAAGGTTATCATCCTAATGTGCTTTCTTGGGAATAAGCCCTATTGATTGGTTTCGGACTTAATATGTATAGGATCATGCCATACATCTGCTTAAATCCTTAGAAGCTCTAGTTTAACTGGTTTACAAATAAGGCTATTTCCCCGGCATCTTATTCCAGAGTTATCTTACTGAAGTCCACAGCACTACTTTGAAACAAGTAATTGACTTTGCTTTTGGCCTCATATCTGTGAGAATGCCTCTCCCCCCATGCTCTGCCACAACAGCTTTGCTCATTTGAGGAAGGGCTTCTGCAGGTGCCAGCCCGCAAATGGGCAGCATCAACAACTGCCCGAACATGGGCCTTCTCCCCTTTGGCCCCCACCTTACCGAATGGCCTGCCTGAGAAAGGGGGAAAGGCTCCCACTCTCCCGGCTTCCCCCCAAATATGCAAAACTCAGTTACTCAAGAGGGCTTTCCCAACATCGGCAATAGGGCAGCACTGTGCAAATGATTCACAAAGTTACTTGAACAAAGTATTAGGGACTGCGGTCTGCACCACTGTATATAGCTTGTTGTAAAGTGGATTCTGCTATGTAATCTTCCATCATTTTATGTGTCATGTTAACACTTATGCCTTTCTTCAAGTGTTTTTTAGATTTCTGGTTGGCTCCACAACCCAAATCCTATTTCATCCTGTCCCATCCTGTTAATGGTATTGACTCTGTGTAATCTGCCTTGAGCCTACATGAGAAAAGGGGACTTTAAAAAATGTAAAGAATTAAATAACTTTTTTTTGCTGGCATGGTTACCAAAACACACTAGCACAGAACTAAACCGTCAAACCAAGAAAGAAAAGATGACTTCACAAGTCTATTCACCTAAGCACTTTTTTAAAAAAATCTTATTTCTAACAGAGCCCAATCAATAAAAATAATTGCCAGTTTTTTAAGGGGGCCATGCATGTGACGTCATGGGGGTGGTGGTTTTAAGTTTCTCCATATTCAACTTTTTTAAAGAACAGATTTAGAAAAACACACGCACGCACTCTGCAAGCGGTTTTAATTATTGGGTGTGCTCTGTCAAGAGCTCATGTTTATGACATCTCATCATAAACCAGTCGGCGCGATTGAATGTTAGCATTTAGTGGTTAAAAGTAACTCGATTGGGCTGGATGGGTTCTGCGCCCTGTTCTGTAAAACACTGACACGTACAAGGCACGGAGGCAGGCGGGCGGGCAGCCACACACGCCAAGAACTCCACTGTGTCCTGGGATTCCTTGGGTTTCCAGAACGAGACCGCTCCACCCCTCCGCGTCCTCCTCCTCCTCCTCCCCGCTTCCATAAGCACCGCTTTGTTGCACAGCCAACGTCACCAGGACTCCTCTGCCCGCACATCACCCGGCGGAGCGGCCACCCCAAAGGACCCCGCGCGGCGCTGGTTTTTATTTTCGGAGCCTGCCTGCCTCCCTCCCTCCCCGGCCTGCCGCCCCGAGCGCAAGGCTCTCCAGCGCTCAAGGCCAAGTTTCAGAAAGGAAGAGGAGACACCTATTGGCAAGGCGTCGCAGCAGGCAAACCTCGAGGCTGCCGTGGGGAAACACCAGGGGGACACCGCTTCCCTCCCAATCACGGCAGCCGGCGCCAACGCCGGGCCAGCCCGTCCCTCCCGCCTCTGCGCGTACACACACACACACGCACACGCACGCACGCCTTGCCGGCCGGCCGACCAACCGACCGGCCAGCCAGGCGCCTCTCCGGGTTTCCCTTGGCATGGCGCGCTCTCTCCCCCTCTCCCCCCACCTTCCAGAAGCCGGAGCAGCAAATGTCAAAAGCGAGAGACGGCTGGGAGGGGAGGGGAGGGGGGGGCGACCAGGATCCCTTACTGTACCTTCCTCTGCCGATTTCATTGCTGCTGCTGGAGAAGACGGCTGGAAGCGCACCCGAAGTTTCTCTTGTCACTACTTGGCTGGATCTCGAGGCGCAAAGAGGCTTAGATGAAGAGGATCACCGCTTTGGCATCCGCTCAGCGCAAAAAAAAAAAAAAAAAAAGTGAGGCTGAAGAGGCGGTTGGTTGGGGTCCTCCTCCGCAAGAGTTACGCACACGAGCTCTGTCTCGCTCAACGATACGAAGCGGGAAGGCAAGCTCGCTGGAGTTTCTTTTTTTGCGCCCCCCCGACTTCGCAGGGAAAAAAGGAGAAAAGGAAGCGCCAGATCGTTTCTATGGAATAACGCTAAGTCTTTGCAGTTGTCCCCCCCGAGAGACGTCACTGAAGAGGAGCGCTGAGTGGCGCCCGGGGAGGGGAAGGGTTTGCGGGGCAGCGGCAGGCGCCGAGGGCTCCTGCTCCCGAGGAGGAGAAGGGAGAGAGCGCGCTCAGGAAGTGGCTCGCACACGCGGCGGCTCTCTCGCTCCCTCCCTTCTCCCGCCGGGTGTCTTATTCGGGGCCGGTGTTTATTTTGATCGGGAAAGTTTGCAGAGTCTCTAAGTCTCTCTCTGACGCACGGCCGCGCGGTGCCTGCTGCCTTTTTAAAGGTGGAAAATACCCCCCCCCTCCCGCCTTCCCCCTCCCAGCCCCTCTCCCCGCCCCGTGATGTCACGGGTCCGGCGAGCTACTCTCGCTCAGCTGCCTCGCGCAGGAGCCCGGCCAGCCAGCGGCGGGGGGGGGAGAGAAGCTGGGAGAGAAGTCCGAGAGGAACCCCCCCCCGGGATTCTGCTGAAGAGGCAGATCTCGCTTTCCACCCAGAGTCCCCACCTGACTCCTGCTGACCCCAAGGCGGGGAGGAATCTGCGCGTGTGTATCTGGGGCGGGGGGGGAGGCAGGTCCAGTAGTTTCCAATACGTGAGCAGCAGAGAGATATATTAATTACCTTTAAATAAAAGGGGAGGAGCGGGGAATGCGGAGGAGGAATAAAAGAATCTTTGCATGCTGAAATCATTAGGGTTTTTTTTTCTTTCCTTTTTTTTTTTTTTACAAAAGCAGGCTTCCCCCGCTGTGGAAATTTGGAAAAGAGCATCAACTGGCAAGGAACAGAAAGGAAAATCCCATTCTCCTAAATGAGTAACAGACTCCGAAGAGTTCGTTTCAAGAACTGAAGATCTACTGAATTTGTTGTTATTCTGTAACTGTCTGTCTCCACAAAGCTGTCAAAACGGCCCCGGGACTCCAGGGGGAGGAGGCGAGGATGGAGAGAGGTCAGAGGCTTTCAGCCTTCAGCCCAGAAGTGTTCACAGGCACACGAAAGCTTATGCCCAGAATCGAATATTTTCTTGGTTTTAAAGGTGCCACTGGACTCCCAACTTTGTTCTATCGCTTCACACCAACAGGGCGACCCACCTGAAGCTTCTCCTTCTATAAAGCGCCCCCCCCTGCATAGTAGAGAGACGGCAGCTCTGTTCCTGAAAGCCCCCCCCCCTGCATCGTGCCCGGTTTTGCTGGCAGCCTTCTGTTCATTCAGTCCTACACACTTATTCCTTCCTCCTCCCCCTGTCGAAAGGAGAGCCCCAGTTTCTTGTTGGGACTGCTAAAGGAAGAATGTGGTCGGCTCAGACCCCGGCAGATAAAGAGGAAGAATGAATGTGTACACGCCGCATCTGCGATTCCAACCCAATGGACTATCAAGATTCTAAAATTATATTAAACCCATCGAGGGGGGAAAGGGTCGGTGAAGTTACTGACCACGTGCTCCAGGAGGACCACAGTTTCCCAAATCGGAGTGAAGACTAAGCGGCACGCCTGCGAAATACTAATCGTCTGCCCTAAAACTGGGCAGTTCCTAAAAGACACCGGGCCCCCCTCAGACCACGCGATCTGCACCGTAGCCAAGAAAAGGGGCGTAAAACGCAGCGTTGACTCCAGAGCTCGGACAGAGTGAAGTCCGGGAGGACAACTGGCCGCGCACGCGCGGGAGGAGGGCAGAGCTGTCCCGGCGGGGTTTGTTTTGCCTGGAGTTTGCCTTGATGCTCTTGGATTCCGCGCGGGTACTGTTTAATAAGTGACTGAATTTATATACCGCTTTGCAACACGGGTTCTCTCTGTGGGTTGCCTAAAACAGGGTAACAGGAGATAGAGATGCCAGCCTCCAGGTGGGACCTGGGGATCCTCTGGAATTACATCTCATCTTATAAGATCAATTCCCCTGGAGAAAAGGGATGCTTTGGAGGACGGACTCGATCGCTTTGTAACTTACTGACGCCCCTGTCCTCCCCAGGCTCCACCCCCAAATCTCCAAGAGTTTCTCAGCTTGGAGCTGCCAATCCCTATCCCCCGCCGCCGGTGGCTATGGGAGGGAGGGGGCTGGCAATCCTAATTAAAATGCCGTGAAGTCGCAAGGCCTCAATCTTGTGCATATTTACATAAAAGTGGATCCCATTATGCACAATGGTGCTTATTTCTGAGTCAATCAGCAGAGGATTGTGCTGTAAAGCCCCTGACAATTAGTGTTAGAAGTGCACACCAGCTCGGGTTTGGGGGGGGGGGCTACATTTCCCCCCTGCCCGGACAATAGCGAGGGGGAGGACTTTATACCCCGCCACAAAAACACGTGGCCTCCGGAGACCAGGCCCAGCTGGAATCAGAGGGATCGATCGCGCATGCGGGAGATGACTCTACACGTGCAACATGCCACACTTTACAATTCGGGCAGCTTCGGCTGTAGCATTTCCCCCTGTTGCGACCTCTGTCCCTACAGGCCGCCGTCTTCCGGGTTAATCCGGAGTTTGCTGCTTCAGCCTGAACGGATAGTGGAGCTCGCGTCAAATGCCGCCCCCCTTTTGCAAGACTCCACCACCGAGCTCTGCGTCGCTCTCCATTCGCCGATCTTTAGTCTTTTCAGAAAACCAGGTGTGACCATTCCGCCCGTGCGCATTCGGAGCCAAGTCGGCGGCTGCCGACCGCGTCTCCCCAGATACCACTTGGCTACCGCTGGGAGCTTTCCGGTCTCCTTCTGCTGGGAGCGGCTCGACGCTTTCGAGTTTGGCGGAGCGAGAAGGAGGCTTCCCTTGTGTCTGGGAGGGGATGGCCGCGACAAATGAGCAAGAAGTGTGTGTGTGTGTGGCGGGGGGTGATGAATGATCGGTCTGGGCTTCGTTTGGGGAGGGCGCTTTCCAGATGGAATCTCCAGCGCTACTTTCTCCGGCTACTGAAGATTAAGGTCAATGAAAGTGCGCGTCTCTGGCTCCCGTCTCCCCTGCTTGCACATACGGCCCTTGGTCGTTGTGGCTCGTTAGAAACCAGGGGATTCATGAGTAGGCGGGGAGGGGGCGTCTGATTGCAATCGCTAGGGAAGATGAGTTGCTGGCCGCGCATGCTGGTTAACAGCTCCTCTTGCAAGTTGTAACTACACGGACACGACTTCAGCGCCCCCCTCCCCAATTAAATGTGCACACAGTCCTTGCACGCCAAGTATTAAAACACACACACACCACACCCCTCCGCTTCCCCGGTGCAGTTACAAGTGCGGGTACAGAATAAACCAGCCACCATCTCTGAGAGCGAATGGAAGAAGTGGCTTCCGCTCGGTTTGCGCGTTCCGGTGCGTCCCCTGTGCAAGGCAATCAGGCAGATCCAATATCGTCTCTACACGCTCCGACACACAAATAACGTTCCAGGCGGCGCATGTACAAAATCAAAATGTGCACTCTTCTAAGTACCTGGAAAAGTCATGCTCACAACAGATACATATTCATAAGAATTTTTTAGAAACTAAGAAGGCGGGGCCATGCACGCTTATGTTCATCGCTTGATGGCTGTGGCATCAAGGGATGAGTTGCACACATGAATTCGCTACCGTTTCGTACCGACCGCCACAAACTTAACACTCGTTTCACCCCGCTTCCCCCACGCTCAGCGGCTCGCCTACATATCCACTCCACAGAGTCATAAGAACATAAGAGAAGCCAATGCTGGATCAGGCCAATGGCCCATCCAGTCCAACACTCTGTCACATAGCGGCCAAAAATACCAGGTGCCATCAGGAGGTCCAGCAGTGGGGCCAGGACACTCGAAGCCCGGCCAGGACTCATGTGTACGCATACAGGCAGACGGTCAGGGAGGCACACGTGCCCCCCTGCTGCCCAGGCACAGGCTGCCTGCGACATGCACGCGTCCCCAGCAAGTGTACCGAGAGACGGCTCTGCGCGCGCCGCCACGGATCGCCCCGGCGGAGCAAGCAGCCAAAGCGCGTCGCCGCTCTCTGCGCTCGCACAAGCGGCATTTCCCTCGCCCACACGCGGCGGAGACGCCCTCCCGCCTCGGCTTCCTTCAAGCCCGGCAGGCCTCTAGGGTTGGGGCAGGAGAGAGGAGGAAGGAAGGGGGCTCCGGTTTGTGCCCGGCCGGCCTGCTGCGGAAAGCGGCTCCCTCCCGCCGCCCGCCCCTCCGCTGAAATGACGGAATCCCCAGTCTGTTGCCTCCTGTTTAATGCCGTTGCCTGGACCACGCTGGCTCGGCGCCAAGTCCGCGAGGGAGTTTTCGAGGGAGGCGGCGGCGGCGGCGGCGGCGGCTGCAGCAGCAACAGCAACGGCGGCGGCGGCAGGGGAACCGCAGCCAGCTAACCTTGGCCGCCTGGGCTGCGGCGCGCAGCAGCTGGCCCCACTGCCAGATGTTCCTGCCTGCTCGCCGGGCCCAGGCGGCCCCCAGCTCCGGCTGCCGCCGCCACCAGGCCCCAGGAGGCCCTCCCGCGCTCGCTGGCTGGCTGGCTGGCCGTCCATCCGTCCGTCCGTCCCTCCTCGCTGCTCCCCTCCCCTCCTCCTCCTCCCGAAGTTTGTTTACAGGCGCTACCAGGAGGGGCTGCGAACCGAACTTTATTTTAGGGCTGACAAAGTTAGATGCAGCTTTAAGGCAGAAAACAGGCCTATTTTTAGACAGACTGTTGTTGTTTCCGCGGTCGGACTGCGGCGAATTCACCCTTACGCCGCTTCCGGATGCCAACTGCCTTCTCTGGGCAGCCTTCGCGGACACAAGGCGCAGCCCTGTGCGACTCTTGCAGCAGCTGACGCGGCGTCACTTAAAAAAAAAAATACTCAACGCGCTAAGTCCCACGCATCTTTGTTATGGATACCGTTTTCTTGTGATTTAATTTGGAGTTTCCAGTACATAAATCCACAACTCTTTCCACGGTCTGGGGGGTTAAAGACTTCCTTCAGCATATCAGGTGCACTCCCAGTGACCTCTCAGTTTGGTCAGCCAAGCCCGGAATGCAGTCTGGATCGTTTTCTCCTCTTCAGTAATACAGCTCTCTTGCATGTACCCAGGAACGGTTTTTATCCATCCAAACAAACACTTTCAGCTCCCGACACATGGAATTGTGGGGGGGGGGAGTGTCCCTGTGCTTTAAAGCGTTCTGTGGCTGGGAGTAGGCTGGCCACTTTTATTCATTTCTAGCATCTGCCCAGGCAGCTTCCAAAAATTTCACTAAAATCAATATAAAACTATGTTGCCATGATATGAATTATACAACCATCTCATAAGTAAAACTCACTGTCCTGGGCTATACAGAGAACCTATGCAACAGCAAAGAACATCAACAGTTATGGAAAGTCCTTCAAAATAAATATCAGTTTTACAGGCCCTCCTGCACACTAAGAATGCTGGGGCTTTGCTTCAGATCAGGCAGAGAGTTCCAGAGAAAGGGATAAGTATTTTTTTGCAGGTGCCAAGTAGCTGAGTAAGCCAGGTTAGCCCTGGGACCTTCTCGAGCAGGGCACAGTACCAGAGGCTGGTCCTTCCCCATATGTGTGTCCCAGGGAGTGAAAGGTTGTCTAAGGTAGCCCCATCCCCTTGACAGGAACCTGGAAGTCAATCAGCGGCCAGTGCAGCTGGTTCTGTACCAGAGTGATATGCCACCTAGTACTACTGTTATTTTGTCTTCACTGTAGCACTAGTCTGGAGGAGAAACCAAACCTTACACAGTCCAGGAGTGGGCAACATTACTGCCAAAGCAGTGTTTCTAAAAGATGTTCATGGGAGCTTGTATTTCCCAAACTGCAGTTTCCTGTGCTTTCCTGTTCTGGAAAATCGGGGAGTTCAAAGGGGAAAGAAGTCTCAAGTCCCACTGGTGTATGCTAACTATTAGTAAAGGTGCGCAGACTCTTATCTGGGAGAACCGGGTTTGATTCCCCACTCCTCCACTTGCACCTGCTGATGTGACCTTGGGTCAGTCACAAGCTCTGGCGCAGCTGTTCTCTCAAGGACAGTTTGTGTCAGAAGTTCTCTCAGCCCCGCCTACCTCGCAGGGTGTCTGTTTTGGGGAGGGGAAGGGAAAGGAGTTTGTAAGCCGCTCTGAGACGCCTTGGGGCAGTGAAGGGCGGGGTATAAATCCAATCTCTTCTTCTTATCTAAAGGTTTCCCTTGCTCGAAAGCCAGTCAAATCTGACTCTAGGGGGCGGTGCTCATCTCCGTTTCCAAGCTGAAGAGCCAGGAAATATTCCAATCTTGCCTTAGTATAATGTCAGTTTCATAACACACACCCCATCTGCAATATATGGGCAATAGTACTAGCTTGCATGAAAGGATTGTTGTGAGGATTACTCGAGGGAATGTGCACAAGGTCCTTTGAATACGCAAAACAAAAATCCTAAGAAGTTATTTGGGTCCCCAGCCTATGCTTCAAATAAGACACCTTCTCTATTCCGGAGGCAGTTTAAAATGACATATGCATGCATGTTTCTCAGAATAGTAGATTGCAGCTAATAATAGCTGATTGTTATTCAAAATCCTGGCAGTTAATTGCAATGGGTGGCATGTCGAGGGTGGATGTGGTACAATGCCAGTTCCAGTTTCTTTTTGTGGGGGCTCTAGGCAAACAATGCACAGGGGCTCCTTTCTGTCCAGCCCTCCTGCATGTCCCCACACTGGACTGGGCATCTCACCCCCTGCTTACAAGTCCTTCCTCTTCCCTGCATCCTATGTATGCATCAGTGGTGGGAAGTAGGATCTTGCAATGAATGGCAGGGAGGGGCACAGAGACAGGTGGCAAGGGAGGGGCACTGGGTATGCTGATGCCGGCACTGATGTGGTAGACTGAATATGAAACCTGCTTGTCCAGGATAGCCCTTCTGGCAAATAAGTCTCTCTCCCCTAAGCCAGCAGTCCTAAGCTTTGACTCAGAGGTTGTCAGGAACTAAGGTTGGCAAAAGCAGCCCTGGCACTGCCACTGCTGTTCTCTGGTTAGACTGGCTGGGCTGAGGGGCAGGGCCTTCCCGGTGAGTACGCACGTGTTGTGGAGTCCTTCTCCATAGAAAAATAGAAAAATAAACTAATACACAGAACTGACTTCTGAATATGGACTCCTGTTGGCTCAAGAAGTATTACAAAAATTACTCAGAATAATTCCCCCCCCAATATACTATTCATTCTATCAATTTAATATGCATGGTCCTTTGAAACAAATGATAGTTTATCATCCATTACTGGTAAAATGGATGGTGGTAAAGGAGACTGGTACCTTCTGGCAGCACTTTAGTTTCTGGTATGAATCCCAGAAAACTTTGATGCACCTGAATGATATTTATGGTATTAGAATCAGATGAAATGAATTGGATTCTACCATGTTTCCAAATAATTGAGACCACCAAGTGATTATGGAGAAATGGTAAGAACAGTCAGGCCATGGAGTTGTTCCCAGACTGGACTTATGTGGGTAGAATCCACAAAGATGGGACTTAACTATGTGTTACATTTTCCCCAGGGAAATCCCTTGGTCAGGTGGAGAGCTGTGTTCTGAAATTCTGTGCATCCTAGGTGAGTGGGGCCCAATTCAGACTGAGATGTGTAGATTGGCCCTATAGTTACCCTAAGTAGTAATCAGAAGAGTTACTTGAATTAATTTACAAATTATTTTGCTAGAATCACATGGGTGGTTTTGAAAACATAAAACAAGGTGAGAATTTTTATTGTATTAATCTGATGGTGAAAGAACTAAACAGTTATTTCACCTTAGACATGGTGACTTGCAGAACAGTGCTATGCAAAGTAACTCTGGGAGTAATCCTAAAGCAAGTCAACTCAGAAGTCCCATTATATTCAATGGTACTTACTCCCAGGAAAGTGCTATTAGGATTGCACTTTCTCTTCCAAAATTCTCTTTTTTCTCTCCAAAAGAAGCAGTTTTCTCTGTAATTTCATTGTCTTCCCTCAGTTCTTTTACTTCTTTATAGTACCTTGTCCCAGGCTGGTGCTTTGATGCTTCGAAAAATATTTGTTTCTATTGTTTGTGTTTCAGTTTGCTCTTTCCATTCCTTCTTGGCTTTCCTTATTGTTACTTTCTTATGGCTTTCTGGAGAGTCTGCTCTTTTTATGTTCTTCCTTTTGATAAGGGAGCTCCTTTTTAGAACCACACAGATTGTGCTGGTCAACTCTGCTGGCATCGTTTTCAGATTTGTTTATGCCTTTTCCTCTTGGTGGTATACACTTTATCTACATCCCCATTATAGTTGATTTTAAATAATCTACCCCAACACGTACTGTGCTTTGCCCTACCCCACTTTACACACATATTGTGCTTTTTACAATCTTCTTATCTAAGCTGTGGTCACACACACTAAAAAATTCACTTTCAGTATACTTTCCAACTAGATTTTACTGTGTGAACTGGCAAAATCCAGTTGGAAAGTGCATTGAAAGTGGATTATTTAGTGTGTGTGACTGCAGCCCTAATCTTGTTTCTGAGAAATTCCTCTTTTCCAAATTAAATGGCACTGCTCTGGGGAAATATCACAAATGCATTTAATTTGGTAGCTTTTGGGATCACTGTTTCCAGACTAGTCCACAGTGTTTGTATCTTGGACCAGATCCCAGCCATTGTTTTGAATTAAATCAGTAGTTGCTTAAATTTTGCTCTTATCAGTTCCAAGGCACATTTGTTCTGTTGTTTATTTGAAAGAATTGTCTGTTTATTTTGACCCAAATTTACACTTTCACAGACCATCTGAAGGGAATCACAGTCACATGGTACTGTTATATTTCTTCTTTTTCCTGATTTCTTTCATATCTCAATATTGCTATCATAGGGTTAGATCCAGCCAGGTCCCCCCCCACCCTCGGGTGCCTGAATTCTTCTTTCTAAAGCTCCCATTTCACATGGCTTTTGTCCACCTGATTCTCATGATGGTTAAGGGGGAATTGCCTCCTCCTTATTTCAACAGCAGAAAAGCTAGTTTCATCTATGAACAGACAGTATATCCTGAGTAGATTATTTTGCATTGGCAGCCTGGAATTTCTGCATATAGTGGTTTTTGTGTTTGTTCCTTTTCAACATTTGATTTATTGGTATCATTGTCTTCTGTAACACACAAAACAGCATTACCTACGGTACCACCACTCTTGGACACACACTTTAATGTGGTGAGGGGGTTTGTGTGTGTCAGCAAAGCTAAGAGCAATACCGCAAGGAGTTTAGACACTTGCTGAATCTACATTTGCATTTTTAAATCAGTTTTGTGCTGCATTTGCATTTTTAAATCAGTTTCGTGCTGCTATAACACTGTCTTTCTCTCTGCTTGACGGCGTCACAACAGCACGAAACTGATTTAAAAATGCAAATGCAGATTCGACCTCTGTCAAGAGGCTAAACTCCTAGCAGAGTCACTCAAGGTGGAATGGTCACAGCTGAGACACCAGACTCAGATGCATCGAACCCCTTCAGGGATGAACAGCCACATCAACAGAAAAGAATGGACAGTTCCAGTGGTGATGAGGCGGAGGGATCCTTGAAGGGTAGCTATTGGGCAGCAGCAGTAATGGAAGGTGACACTGGCGGAGGGTCTTTGATAGACAATGGCAGTGCCATTTCAGCTAACCCTGGTCAGTACTGTACAGAAGAAGGCAATGGTAAACGACTTCTGATCGTCTCTTGCCTCAAAACCCCAATGATGAGACAGTCCAGAATGAGAAAAAGATATAGTACTGGAAGATGAAACCCCAGGTCAGATAGCACGCCATCAGCTGCTGGGGAAGAGCTGAGGACAAGTATGACTAGTGCTGTTCTTAATGATGCAACTGGGCTAAAGCCAAAAGAACATTCAGTTGTTGACATGAATGGATGCAAAAGGAAAGTCCCAAGCTGCTCGACACATATAATAGTAACACGGAACGTGAGAAGCATGAATCAAGGTAAACTCGAAATAGTAAAACTCAAAATAGAACATTTAAACATTGCAGTCCTGGGAGTGAGTGAACTAAAGTGAACTGGATTAGGACATTTCAGTCAGAAAATTACAAAGTGTTTCACTTTCGAAATGACAAACAGAAAAGAAAAAGAGTTGCTCTAATAGTGAGGCCAGATGTAGCACAAAGAGATGGGCTATTAATGCAAAGTCTGATCAAATAATATCAAACAGATTTCATGGAAAGCCTATCAACATAACCATCGTTCAAGTTTAAGCCCCAACTATGGATGCTGATGAGGAAGAAATTGAAAACTTTTATGCAAGTGTCCTGGAAGAAATTGATCACACACCTAAACAAGATGGGCTGATAATCATAGGTGACAGGAATGTAAAAATAGGAAACAAGCAGAATCAAATATTGTTGGAAGAGTTGGGTTAGGAACATGAAGCAGGAGAGCAACTCATAGAATTCTGTAAAGACAACAATTTGTTCATTGTGAATGCATGTTTCACGCAACCCAACAGATGATTGTATATGTGGACATCACCAGATGGCCAGTATAGAAATAAAAACAATTACATAATAGGAAGCAGAAGATGAAGCTCTATTCTCTCTGCTAAAACAGCTGATTGCGGTACAGACCATGAATTGTTAATATCAAAAATTAGAATAAAGCTGAAGAAAAACACTAAATATTCATAGTACCAAAATACAATCCAAACAACATTCCTGAAGAGTTTAAAGACCATGTAAAGAACAGATTTGCATTACCAAGTTCAAGTGAATGTGAACAAGAACAATTATGAGTTGAAACCAGAGATATTATTGAGGAAGAATTCACAAAGACTATTCCTGTAGCCAAAAGAACTGAAAAGCTTTGATGGATGACTGAAGAAACACTTAAAATGGCTAAAGACAGCCTAGAAGCAAAAGTGAAAGGTGACAGAAATAGAATCAGAAGTCTCAGTGCAGCATTCCCGTGATTTGCATGTAGAGACCAAGATAACTATTATACTAACCAGTGTAAAGAAACAGAAGAGAACAAGAAGAGAAGAACAAGAGATCTTTCCCACAACATCCAAGAAATCAAAGTGAAATTTAAAGCACAGTTAGGCATGCTGGAAGATTGATATGGAGATACATTAACTGAACAGGACAAAATAAAGAAAACATGGGAAAGATACACAGAAGAACTGTAGAGAAGACATGAAAAGATGATATTCCTTCAAGGAAGAATCTGTTGAATAAGAACCTACAGTTTTAGAAAGTGAAGCGAGAGCTGCACTGAAAGCAGTTTGGAGAAACAAATCATCAGGAGTAGATGGGAATATCAATAGAGCTATTCCAAGCCACAGAGATAGAGTCCATCTAAATCTTAACAAGAATATGCCAAGAAATATGGAAAACAAAACAATGGCCCTCAGACTGGAAATGCTCAATTCAGATTTGAAAAAAATGAGACATCAAAGACTGCAGCAAATATTGAACCATCACATTGATTTCTCATGCAGGTAAAGTGATGCTCAAAATCTTACAACAAAGATTGTTATCATATATAGAATGAGAAATGTCAGATGTTCAAGCTGGATCCAGAAAAGGAAGAGGCCACAGGTGGCTAATAGTATATAGACAAGTGGGAGGCCATGAGACTTGTGGGGGGAATCCTATTTCCCTTCTCCCACTCTCTTGCCAAACCCAGTGTGGAGCTCTGGGCTGCCCAGCAGCTTTCTTCATCTCACCCAGAGCTGCTCTGGGCAAGTCAGCACAGTCTCTCCCCCCCACCAGTTCTCTGTGGCTCACTAGAGAGCTGGAGGGGAGTTGGTGCTAGGTGAACCACACAGAGTGATGGGGGGCATTCCCTACTGGCTCGCCTGGAGCTGCTTCAAGCAAGCCAGCAGAGACTTCCTCCCAACCACCTTTGCACCAAGCCCAGAGCAACTCAGGAGTTTTGCTGCTGCTGGCAGAATACCCCACTGGGTTTCCAGGCTGTGCTGCCACCACTGGGCCCAGCAGGGCTCCCGGTTTGCACCACTGCTACCACCATTTGTTCCAGTGCGGCTTCCCAGTGCAGCTACTGCCATCACTGGGCCCACTGGTGGTGGTGCAGCCTGAGAGCCCCACTGGGTCCAGCAGTGGCCACACAGCCTGACTCCTGGGTTGCACCACTGCTAGCAGCATGCTCCGTATGGCTCCCAGGCTGTGTTGCTACTGGTTCCACTGTGGCTCCCAGGCTGTGTGGCAGCTGCCACCGGGCCTGGTGCCAATGCTGGACCCAGTGTAGCTTCCAGCCTCTTTCAACTGCCAAAGGTAAATGCACTCTCTGTGCTTGCATAGAGAATGTTTTTTTTAAAAAAATGGGTGGAATTTAACCCCTCCCCATGTATTTTTTAAAACATTTCAGGTTTTTCTGCACACCTGAGGAGTCCCCCAATTGTTTAGAAAGATCTGTTTAACCTCCATGAGGCCCTGATCCACTGATTTAGATATATGCAGATCGTGGCCATGGGTGGCTAATAGTATATAGATATGGAAAAACCAAGTGGTTTCCAATTGGCAAAGGGGTCAGACAAGGTTGTATTCTATCTCCCAGTCTCTTCAATCTATATGCAGAACATATCATAAGGAAAGCTGGATTAGATTTTGATGAAGGTGGAGTGAAAATTGGAACATTACCAATTTGAGACGTGCATGACACCACATTACTGGCAGAAAATAGTGAAGCCTTGAAAGAATTCCTGATGAAGGCTAAAGCAGAAAGTGTGCTAAAGCAGGGTTACAGCTGAACATCAAAAAGACAAAAGTAATGACCATTCGGGGAATAATACAATTTTAAGGCTGACAATGAAGATATTGAAATTGTTCAAGATTTTCTATTTCTTGGCTCCAGCATCAACCAAAAGGGGAGACAGCAGCCAAGAATTCAGGAAGAGGCTGAGATCAGGAAGGGCAACCATAATAGGCACTAGAAAAGATTCTTAAATGTAAGGATGTGTTACTGGTGACCATGATCACATAAATCGGTGACTGGAAAAAAGCCCACAGAAAAACCCCACAGTCATTAATGCTCATACGAAAAAAGCCCACGTGGAAAAATGCCCACACAGAAGAATACCCACATGGAAATAAGCCCACACAGAAAGAAGCCCACAGGGGAAAATACCATGTAAAGCTCCATAGATATTTATAATGGTAGATAACCATCCACTTGGTTATCTAACAAAACCATAAGATAACATTACATAACAAATAATAACAGAAGTGGCAACCATGTAATGTAGTGCTCTTAATTCCCTATTCCACTGCAGTCATCCCAGTGTGTGGTCTCTATCTGATGGACTGCAGGGGGACCTGGCTTGCCACAAACTAACACTTGGCTAATGCACAGGCAGATCACCTAGAGGTGAAAAAGAGGAAATATGAGGCACTACATGACACGGTTGTCACTTCTGTGCAGCAATATGAACAGGTAGAACAAAGTTAATTACTTAAGGAGATTGGCTAATTTGCAATGAAGAATCATATCTGAGTTATTACATTATTGTTATTGTTGTTGTTATTAAATGTTGTTGTTAAATAATTGTTGCTTCTAATATTAGTGTTAGGTAGTCTTTTGTCATGGTCACTGGGTATACCACACTGTATTTATTAACATACTAGGAATAAGGCCCGTTGTGGAAATAAATACAACGGGCTCTAGAAAGAGGCTCTGGGAGAATGCCCGGCTTTGGGCACTCAGTGACAATTTGCTGTGGCAATCTCAGCAGGGTATAATGACAGAGTCCACCATTTTCTCCAGAGGAACTGATCTTTGCTACCTGAAGAGCAGTAGTAATTTTGAGTGATCTCCAGCCCACCCCCAAGATTGGTAACAGTGGTTCCCCAGGAGGGAGTGGCTGGTTTGGAGAGTGGAGTCTATGGCATTGTACCTGTCTGAGGTCCCACCCCTCCTCAACACTCACCTTCTCCAGGTTCGACACCTCAAATCTCCAGGAATATCCCAACCTGGAGTTGACAACCCTATCTCTCTCCCAGCCAACCATCAACCTATATTTAGTTTTCCATCTCCTCCCCCCTCCCTCCTAGAAAGCAGTTGTAATTTTGAGTGATCTCCAGCCCCCACCTGGAGATTGGCAACAATGGTTCCCCATCAGGGAATTGCTGGATTGGAGGGTGGAGTCTATGGCATCGTACCTGTCTGAGGTGCCACCCCTCCTCAAACCTCATCCTCTCCAGGCTCCATCCCTCAAATCTCCAGGAATTGCCCACCTGGAGTTGGCAACCTGATCAGGACTGGGCCCAATGAGTTTTCTCCCAAAGGCCAACAGAGGAGTGGAAAGGGCCTTTTACTGACAGAGGAGAAAGCACAGGTGCCAACTCTGATTAGGGAAATACCTGGAGATTTGGGGGGGTGGATCCTGTGGAGGGCAGCATTTGGGGTGTGTATGGAAGGACTCAGCAGGGTATAATGCCATAGAGTCTACCCTCCAAAGCAACCATTTTCTCCCGGGGAGCTGATCTCTGTCATCTAGAGGTCAGTTGTAACAGTGGGAGATCTCCAGGTCCCACCTGGAGATTGGCAGCCCTAGGGGAAAGTCAGCCGCACAGCGGGGAGTTGAAGAAAATGGTTTGATGGTCGCTGGCCCACCTCGATAGCCAGCCAGCCATGCTGAAGCTAAGCAGGAGAAAGAGCCTTTTTCCATTTATTCTGACAGGAAAGTGGCCACTGGGGAGGGGGTGATGGGCGGGAGAGGGGGTGATGCTGAAAGTCCTTTGTTTTTTCACTCACAGAACCAAGCTCGGTTGCCTTCCAACAGCCACTGAGGGGACAGTCCCTCACAGGAGTCAAGAGAACTGTCTTCCTCAGGGGAGAGAGCTGTCTGCCAGGGGGAGTGGGTGGGGAAGAGGAGCAGACCCAGCACCCGGCCAATGGCACGCGAGTACTCTTGAGTGGCGGCTGATGGGCCAATGGCTGAGGGAGGGCATTTTACAGCCAATGGGAGCGCATGGAATCTTGCGAAACCAAAAGATAAATATATTATAAGGAGTGATAAGTAAAGGGAAATCGAACTATGAAATCGACTTATTTTAATATCTTATGGTTTTAATTTTTAATAACAAAATAAGTAAATAATATTAATTATTTGAAGAATTTCAAGCCATATAGTTGTTCAAAAGCTGTGTATGCTAGACAGTCTATACATAATTTAATTTAATATCTTTCTGTCTTTACTTTAGAAATTACTTCATACCAATACTACAAAGGCTGACAATGGTAAATTAATCAATTTAAAGTATTTAATTTTATTTTAAAATATTTCTCTATAGGGTTTAATTTCTGTTGTTATTGTTTTTCCTTCTTAATAAAGTTCATTGATCACAAAATGGTCACTTTAATTTCCTGCATTTTCCCTTCCAAGCCTTTACACTCAAGAGCATTAAAGCTGTCTTTATATAGGGCACTTTTGTATAGTAATGAAGTAATTTGATTATTATTTGATTATTATTTGATAAAATCACAACACAAATTGTTGCATGTGAATATGACACGTTTTAATCCTAGAACAACAACAGAAAATATAGGTAATACCTGTTCATTCTCATAAGTGGAGATGAATGGTTATCCATCATTATAAATCTATGGAGCTTTACATGGTATTTTTCCATGTGGGCTTCTTTCTGTGTGGGCTTCTTTCTCTGTGGGCTTTTATGTGTATGGGCTTTTTTCCGTGTGGGCTTTTCCCCATGTGGGCTTATTTCCATGTGGGCATTTTCCATGTGGGCTTTTTTCCTGTGAGCATTCATGTCTGTGGGTTTTTTCCTGTGGGCTTTTTTCATATAACTTATAAATCATACCAATTCACCCACATTACCCTAGAGAGCCAGAGTGGTACAGTGGTTAATATGCTGAACTGAACTGAGATCAAGGAGACCCAGATCAAGGTGTCTCCGTTCAGCAATGATATTTGCTGGGTGGCCTTGGGTCAGTCGTTCTCATTCAACTGAACCAACCTCACAGGACTGCTGTGAGGATAAGCTGGAGGAGAGAACCATGTCCATCATCTTGAGCTCCTGAGAAGAAGGGTAGTTAGATTTGAGTCCAGTAGCACCTTGGAGACCAACAAGGGTTTTAGGATATAACCTTTCAAGAGTCAAAGCTCCCTTTGGAAGAAAGGTGTGATCAGAATGATGGAAACCTAGGTTATGGGATTTCTTTTCACAGCATAAGTTAAATAAGTTAAATAACCGTAAGTTAAATATGAGCAGCCAGTGTGATGCAGTGACAAAAAAAGGCTAATGCAAACTTGAGGTGTATCAACAGAGACATAACATCCAAATCACAAGATGTCATAGTCCCACTGCACACGGCATTGGTCAGGCCGCACCTGGAGTATTGTGTGCAGTTCTGGAGGCTTCACTTCAAAAAGGATGTGGACAGAATGGAGCGGGTGCAGAGGAGAGTGATGAGGCTGATCGGGGGCCTGGAGACCAAGCCCTATGAGGAAAGGCTGGGGGACTTGGGAATGTTCAGTCTGGAGAAGAGGAGGTTGAGGGGGGCAAGATTGCTCTCTTTAAGTATTTGAAGGGCTGTCGCTTGAAGGGCAGGGAGCTGTTCCTTTTGGCAGCAGAGGATATGACTCGCAATAATGGGTTTAAATTAAGGGCGGGAAGGTACCAGCTGGATATTAGGAAAAACTTTTTTACAGTAAGAGTTGTGCAACAGTGGAATCAGCTGCCTGGGGAGGTGGTGAACTCCCCCTCGTTGGCAGTCTTGAAGCAGCGGCTGGACAAACACTTGTCAGGGATGCTGTAGGCTGATCCTGCATTGAGCAGGGGGCTGGACTAGATGGCCTGTCTGGCCCCTTCCAACTCTGTGATTCTGTGATTCTAATATAAACACACATACAATAACCTTTAAATATATCTGTCTTCCTGTGCCTCCTTCGTTATAGTGTGATGGGCTTGCATTTGGGTAAGCTCACTGCTGCCAAATTCTACCCTCTATCCACCAGGCGGAGAAGCCCAAGAAGCACTCCCTCTAAGCCCTCCCTCTAGAATGGAGAGAACGGGAACTGCAACTATTTAATTTCGCTGCAACACTGCTGATCTGGTTAAGAGCGTACACATGGAAATGCCCTCTTTCCCAGGGACAATCTTTTTAAACTAATGACTGATCGTGGCTCTGAACCTCCAGAAGTAGTGGTAGGAGAATCTGACAAGCAAAACTTGGGGGGGGGCATCAAACACATTTCCATAGTTCAGTATTCTTTTCTCCGTTTGTGGGCATCCCTTTGGTTTGAAAGCAGAGGCAGGATTTATTGGAAACGGAGGCTCCTGAGAGCACAACAATCCCCTTGGATCAAACGGAGGTCCCACTTAGTTCAGCATTCTTTTTACAGCAGTGGCCAGCCATTTTCTGTGGGGAGCTCATATCCATAAACCTGTCATGATGTGATGTACTAATAGCCACGCCTCATTTCCCACCCACCCCCAGCATCCAGAATCCACAGGTGCACTGCCTCTAATTGTGGAAGCTCCATTTGGCTTGCCATGACTAGTATCCATAAATAGTTATGCCTTCCATTAATTTGTCTGTTACTTTTAAAAACAATTTAATCTGGCCATTTGCTAGTCAGGACCTCAATATCTGGGGTGTCAGCAACTCAGGTTTTTGTTTTGTTTTTAAATCAGCCCTAATGTTATACAAGCAGTTTCAATACATACTTCCATCTCTCTCCCCACAGCTTTCCTCAGCTGCTGCCAAAAATCATTTCACCACTTTTATGGTGCACTGCAATTTGCGCTTAGGCAGACCGATGCCAGAGGAGGAATTTGGTGTGCTGGAATAATGTTGTAATTTACCTTAAAACCACTCTCATTACGACAGAGAGTGCTTGCTTGCTTGACTTACCTGGCTCGCTTTAGTGGGCCTTTGAAACAGAACGTTTAGGAACACAGCCAGGGTCTAAAGGCAGAAGGCCTTAAAAAGCTCTCGTCTCCCCTTTTGAACAGTAATGATTCTTTCAGACAGACATGGACGTTTTAAGTAAAGACAGACAATAGGCAACCAAATCCTTATACAAGAAAGAGGAATGTGAATTAAATGAAGATGGTTGTTCCCGGAAATAATTTTGAAATAATATAGGGGATTATATATAGATTCAGTTTTTTCTTCTAATCCAGGGAGCATGAGGAAGATGGCTGCTGTGATGAAGAGGCATGCTGGGCTCTGGCAGCAATTTTCTCCAATTGTGAAGTGCTCACGTTCCGTAAGCATCCTCGTTCCAGGGCCAGGATTGTTCCTATGAGATGTCGTGCTGATTCATAGGATTAGGCTATGATCCTCCCCTCCTGGGCTGTTGTAACCATCACCACTGCAGGTGCTTATTTGCAATTCTGAGCAACCAAATGGCAGCTCCCCTGCACATCGCTGCTAGTCCAAACACGTTCAGCAGAGTCAGTGCAGTGATGGGAGCACCAAGTTAGCCACTGGGTTACCGAAACAGAGTGCTGGGGCTATGCCTCTTTTTTGAGGCATTTCCAGCGCTGCCCAGCACTTTCCAGAACATTTATTTATTTATTTATTTTGAACATTTGCACCTCATTTGACTAGCCTAGCAAAAGTCTGGATATGTTGATTAAAATCCAACCAGACATTCTGAAGAGTCAAAGGCACATAAGTTTCCTTACAGAGGAGATCATGATTTCTTCCAATTCCTCCCATTGTAGGCCCTCATTTCCCCACTGCCCATGCTGTACTTGAGGGACTGCTGGCCCCAGGAATATAATTTCTGGGGGCTCGGTGGGCTTCAGTCAGAGGGAAGAATCAGCAGAAATCGGCACCACCCTCTTCCAGCCCGGCACCGAGCCCTGATCTCCAAGAGGACACCGCGCTCTGTGAAGCGCCCCACTCCACCGATCATCACTCACCGCCACATTCCAGAGTCATGGCTGCCGCTCTGGGACAGATCTCCATGTTTGACCCAACACATCCTGAGCTTTGGGAATCCTGGGTCGAACAATTGACACATTTCTTCAAAATCCAAAAAACCACCAATGAGGACCTGAGGAAGAAATCATGGCTCCTGAGCACGTGTGGTGTTGCCACGATCTGCCTGGCCCGAAGCCTCATCACCCCAAAGATGATGGAAGAAGCCACATATGCCGATTTGGTCAAGGTCCTAAACGAGTACTATGCTCCCAAGCCGTCAGTCGTGGCCATGCACATGGATTTTTTGGGCACCTCCAGAAATCCAGGGAATCCACGCCGGAGTTCTTGGCTGACCTCCAATGGCTGGCCATCAATTGTGAGTTCCCCAAAATTGAAGACTCCTTACTTAATCAGTTTGTGTGGGCAATCCTGGAACCAAAACTCAGGTGGAAGCTGGTCGGACTCGAGGAACGTAAACTGGAGAAGGCCCTCCAGGCCACCATGGCCTTCTAAAAGGCCCAACGGGATTGTCAATCCACCACCGCTCACTAGGCCAGACTCAGATGGTTCAGACGATGAGGACGTCCACCAGATGCGGCGACCAGCTCAGTCCGACAACCGAAAGGCAAACGCCCAGGCAGTCCGCCTGGCTGCTCAAGCACCCCGTCTCACCAGAGGAACACCTGCGTGTGCCAGCTGTGGAGAGGAGCATGAGCTCCATTCCTGCCGGTTTCATGACGCAACCTGTAGGTCCTGTGGAAAAGCTGGGCATACTGCACGGGTATGCCATTCCAAAGGACAGCACTGAAGGAAGACAGCACACACCGCCTCATCGAACCTGAACTCCTTGAACATCAACCAACTAAATTTGCCCCTTGATGCCCTGAACAAACTGCACATGACTGTTTTAATTGAGGGGTCCCCCTGTAGGATGGAACTGGACACAGGGTCATCCTTTTCGATAATTTCAGCAGAGACCTTGCAGAAATTCTGTCCCCAGGAGGGACCCCTCCTAAAAAAGCCACTGGGTCTCTCCTTACGGGACTTTCAGAAGAACCCAGTCGCCATAAGGGGTGGGGCAAATTCCAGGTGCAGTATAAGGATTTTAATGGACTGTTGGAACTGGTGGTGGTGGAAGGGAGGCTCACCAGCCTACTGGGCCTCTCATGGTTTGGGCCCCTGGGATTTGGGGTGACGGGGGTGAGCCAGGTACGGTCCCAAGTCTTTGACGAGGTGTGCAATGAATTCCCAGAGGTTTTTGACAGAACGCTCAGGCATTACACAGGCCCTTCAGTCTCCCTTGACTTAGACCCCTTGGTGAGGCCCATCTACGTGAAAGCCAGGCAGCCCTCGCTGGCATTGCGGCCAAAAATCAAGGCGGAACTGGATCGCCTGGTAGCTTAAGGGGTTTTAGAGCCGGTGACACACACCAGATGGGAAAGCCTGATAGTCACCCCAGTCAAACCGAATGGGGATGTCCACATCTGCATGGATTATAAATGCACCATCAATAAGGTGTTGCAGGACCATGCATACCCACTTCCAGTGGTCAGTCAGGTGCTAGCATCTTTGGCAGGGGCCCTGGTTTTTGGAAATGTGACTTGGCCCAGGCTTATCAGCAACTTCCAGTGGATGATGCCACTGCAGAAGCCCAGACCATTGTTACACACAGGGGGGCTTTCAAGGTGACTCGATTGCAATTTGGGGTGAGCGTGGCTCCGGGGATCTTCCAGAATTTAATGGACGGTCTCCTTAAAGGAATCCCTGGGGTCTGAAGAACTATAAAGTTTGGGGCTATCGCTTGATGAATCCTGTGAGTAGGATTTTTCATCTTCTTCCTCCTCCTCCTCCTCAGTTTTGGATTTCTTGTCTTTTTTTGCCTTGCGTTGAATTAAGGTATTGGTCCACAAACTTTTTTCCCTTAGGAACAGTGTCAATGTTAATCTTTTTATCTTCATATTTAAAACTCAGTCCTTCAGGAAATAACTATCTGTAAGGCACTCCTTTTTCTGTAGAGAGAGAGTATGTTCCCTATCGAGCTTCCTCCGCTTCCTGACTTCAAAGGGGATATCCTTCAAGATTTTTCTCTCTTCATTCTTGATTTTTAAAGGTTCCCCCTGTGTAGATTTCAGCACCAGATCTCTGGTAGACAGTCTCGTGAATTTCATACATACAGGAGTTTATTTTTTTTAATAAAATCTGGATAAGTCCTGTAAACCCAGTCCATCTCCTTCAGTAGTTCTTCCTGTTTGCAATCCATTAATGGAGCAAGAGTCTCTCCTAGATGAGCCTTTAAATCTTCGTTCTTTTCCTCTAGTATCCCTTGGAAACGTAGAATGTACATAGATCTTTCCAGCTGGAGCTGTGTTAGTTTTGTTTTGTTGGAGGATCTTTCTTTCTCTGCTTCATCCGCTCTTTTGTTGATACTCTCCATCTGTTTTTCCATCTTTAAACGTCTGTTCGGTTACTGAGGTTCTTTTGTCCATTTGAGTCAATTGTTTTTGCAAATTGTCCATTTTAGTGTTGAGATTAGTCATCTGTTCCATTAGGGGGTGCAGTGCATTCGCCAGCAGCGTAGACATGTCTGCTGCTACTTCCTGGTTCTGGGAGGGAGTCGTTGGTAGGCTATTTCCAGCCAACTTTTTTTCTCCAGTTCTGCCTTCCGCCCTCTCCCAGCTGTAATATCAACAAGAAGTAAGTTTCCCAAAACAAAGTAAAAGTTAGCTGAATTTAATCTGCTTTACATTCTTATGTAGCTTTTGATTTCGCTAGTAATTTGATGTGTTTAGTTTAACACAAAGTTCTTTATTTGTGCTTAAAAACCGCCTTGCTTTAAGAGGGGGGTGAAGTCTTGAGTTTTCTCCCTCCCCCCTCGCTTTGCACTTAGGCACTTCTACCAAGATTCTTGTAGATGCTTTAAATCACCTGAGCATTGCTTAACTCACGCTTTGAAGCCTTGGAAGTCTTTTAGAAGCATTTCAAAACTTTTGACCGTGTCTGCTTGTCCAGCAGTTGTCTCTCGGCACCATACTGGCTCTGCGGTGACAGGACCTTTTGGGGAAGAAGGTGAGCCTCAATTCCTTGGCGTCACCTTGGAAGAGGCTCTCCTTGGCTCCCCAGGCTGAGGATCTCCTACAGAGATCCTGGGAGGGTCCGGGACGATCTCGGACCCTTCCCGTCAGCTGAGATTTGGCTCCCCCCCCATTGGAGCAAGATGGGGTGCAGCCGAGGGGCGAAATGCTTGAACCGGAAACTCCCAAGCTGGCAGTGTTACTGTTCAGCCAGCGGATAACCCCCCATACTACTACACGTAGTTCCCCAGCTGAGCTCGTCCTGGGCCAGTGCCTCACCATGAGGTTAGACTGCTTACACCCAGACAGGGTCCCAGACCATGACATAGCGACCCAGGATCAGGCCGCCATCAGGGGATTCTTCCCCAGGGATCCGGTGTACGCCAGAAACTACGCCCGGGGGCCTGCATGGATCCCAGCCAAAGTTGTCTGAATCACAGGACCACGTTCCTACGAAGTGTCCTGTGAAGATGGGCAGCTGCTCAAAAGGCATATAGATCAACTGTGGTGCCGCCTCATCAACTCCGATCCCGAGACACCCAAGGACAGCAAAGTAGAGGATGCCGGAACCGCGGAGCAGGAAGGGCCTGTGCCATGACTGATGCAAACAAACACACCAGCGGAGGAACCCAACAGCAACAGCCCCACAGAAGGCCTAACGCCAGAGCCGAGCAGCGCCTCCGCTGTGCTCAAAGCCCCGACCACCCCTTGGGGAAGCGGGAGCCCAGCCCTAGACACTCTGACACCCAGCCCAGGGTTATGCTGTTCTGCTAGAACACGGTGCCAACCCAAATATCTGTAGGACTACGTCTGCTAGGGAGGAACCAGACTATGGGGGGAGGAGTGTTGTATTCTGACTAAAACCACACACGTAGTTGTTCTGCACATGCGGTCAGCCAAATAGCCAGAGCTTCGATCCCAGGAACAAAGGACACAGTGGATCCTAGTAAGCAGCCTGTCGGCTGACCAGAATCTTAGAGGAACCCTATCAGGTGTAGAATAATGTAAATAGACCAATCACGGGTGTTGGGGTATTTTTGGGTGGAGTCGTTTGTTGTGCATTTAAGCAGCCCAAGGGGTTGCCCTGCATCTCGCTTTTGCTGAAATCACTAAATAAAGTATGAGCTGAAATCACTCAATGATGCATCGGTCTCAGTACTTTATAGAATGTGTGAATAGTTACAAGCCACCAAATGTATACAGTAACGGACTTCATCTTCCATGGGGACTAGGCGGAATTGCTGCTAAGAAACCTTAAAGACAGGCCCAACTGTATTTCCCACTGCCAGAAAGAGAGAGTAAATAAAAACAATCCAGAATTATGCTTATTAATCTTAAAATATTACATTTTACAGTTTAATCTTTAAAATGTTTCAATGTTTTTATTATTTTAATGGCCAGAAATCTTTATAAGAGTCTCCCAGGAAATATAACCAATGATAACCTTTCAACAGAACTCATTTGCTCTGCAAGAGATCAGTTTCTTATTCTGAACAATAGTTTATCACAAATACCTCATGACATAAACCCCGTCCCTGCTCCAGAATTGGCTTCTTTGTTTATGCTGTTCCACAGGGTTATAAATTCTCCTCCTTGAAGCAGTTATTTTCTTTTCTGTTTATCACTACTCACTCTTATTGCTGTCTCAGTCTATTGGCCCTCCCCCCGTTTCATTAACTTTCCATTTAAATGTGCTATCAGTTTTCCTTTTAATACATAACCTTCCATTGTGTAATCCTGAATTCCAGCACATTGGCCTATTTCCCTAGTGTATCCAAATCTTTCCACAGTCTGGAGCATTCCTGAAATTTGTCAGCCCTCCCCATCCTATGATGATGTCATTGATGTGTCTGGACCAGCAATTCAGCACAGAAGTTTCAAACAGACCAAGTCTCAACGTTCAGCACTGAAGAATTCTACCTCCCCCCACCCGGTTCCCCACAAAATTGTTAGCTACAGTTGTGGCCTATTTTAAAATGAGGTTTCTTAACTTCTGGACAGAGCTCTGCAAATAATCATATTGTTGTTCAACATTTTATAGTGCTCCAATTGTTCACTCCACATATATTATTTTAGTGTAATCCTTACGATAATCCTATAATGTAGGTATTAGTTATTTATCTTCCACTTTTATCCCCAATGGAATCTCAAAGCAGTTTGTAACATTGTTCTCTCCTCCTTTATTTTATCCTGAAAACAACAACCCTTTGAGGGAGCTTAGGCTGAGGGACTATGACTGGCTCAAGGTCACCCAGAAAGCTTCCATGGGATAGTCAGAATTCAGACTTGTGCCTCCCAGATTCTACTCCAGTACGCCAACCACGACACCATGCTGATTCTCTGGGGAGCTGAGAGTGGCTGGTAATATTTGAACCCAAGACCTCCCAAATGACAGCTCACTGTTCGAGCCACTAGACCACACTAGATAGTGAACAGTGGGGCTTGGACAATATCATCAGTACTGTACAACTTGTGATTTACTGAGCTGAGCACAATTAATCAGCCATGCTTTTGGATTGTCAGGTGCCTTCCATCAACCCATTGGTGGATTAGGATTGACAGCCTCCAGGTGGTAGCTGGAGATCTCCAGGAATTGCAGCTGGTCTCCAGATGAGAGAGATCCGTTCCCCTGGAGAAAATGGCTGCTTTGGCGAGTGAAGTGTATGGCAAAATTGGCAATATGCCCTGTTCAGGTCCCTCCCCTCCTGAAACCCCACCCTCCCCAGGCTCCACCCCCAAATCACCAGGTATTTCCCAAACTAGAGCTGGCAACCTTGTTAATGGTGGGTGGCATCTGAGTTGTTTTTGGTTTGATGAGTCTCAAGTTGTGGAGGCCTGGACCACATATCAGCTCCTGGATTTGCAGCCTTAGCCACATGATCAGCTCTTTTTTAAAAAGTCCACCTTCACTTGGGTATCTTTTAAAACTAGATAACAAGGCCAGAATCCACTCCTGGCCTGGGGCTTGGAGAGGAACCTGAGTTTATGCCTGATTCACAGACTTAAAGCTTGGAAAGTGAGCACCAAAAACCATATTCAAAGACATACAGAACTTTTATTCCCCACAGTCACATCCCAAGTGGGAACGCAGCGTTGGGATTAAAAATATTTCTCTCCTCTCCCTTTCACACTTGTACTCTTGCTCATTTCAGTGCACACACACACACCAACTTCCCAAGGATATAGGATGGCCTCTCATAAGCAAATGGAACTTAAAACTGAAACCATGCAGTAGGCACCTTTATTGGGTTAAATGTTAAAAAAAATCAATTGCCTTGGAAGCACAGAAGGTTTTTCGCAGTATCCCCGCTCCTCCACGTTTCCTGGTTAAGGGAAAAATGCTGCTCAAATAAATTACAAAGATGATCTGACTCCAGTGGTAACAAGAGGAAGAAATTTTGCTTACAAAAACAGAAGCACATCTTATGTGACATATTCATGTAGGGACATTTAACCTATCGTGAACAGATTAACTTCAAAAAGGTTATCTTGCTACGGCTCCAAGCCCAGGTTAAGAGAGAGAAGAAGAAAGGTCCCATATAAGATGAAAACAGAAGGCAAGCAAGGGCCAAAGAGGGTCAACATCTAACCAATGAAAGGGTGGGGCTAACTGCCAGGTGTACCCGAGTGAGAGAATTCTCTTAACCCTTTCCCTCCCAGATCCTCTTGCATACAGAGCTGCAATATCCAACACAGTTAGAGGGAAGATTTTTGTGTTCCTTGATATTTTCTTTGAAGAAGAAAAGGTGCAGGGGGTTGGGAGGAAGGATTCTGTAATGGACATGAGAATGAAGAAGAAGAGGAATGTCATGATGTCAGACACTGATGCCTGAGAGCTGAAAGTCCCTTACTCAGGGAACTACCAGAGGACTGAAGACTGAATTTCAGGAAAGTGAGCTAAAAGCTTTAGGCATAGTCACGTGACCATGGGAATCAACTAGCTTGCATTCTCTATAATCTTCTAGATCAGGGGTACCTAATGTGGCACCCATCAACACCTTTCCTGGTACCCAGCAAGTGTTTATAGAAGATGGTGGGGGAGGCTGCATGGGGCTGTTATGTATTTGCTTATGTGTTATGCTATGGTGTTATGTATTTGCTTATATGTTATGCTTTGTAACCTAAACCGGAGCTTCAGGCACAAGCTCCATTGACTCTCAGGTATTCTAAACCCTGTAGTCCGATTGGTCGCTGTTGCATAACAGACCAATCTGAAAGGACTGACTTTCAGCAGGAACGAATCCCATTGGTCCTAAGCTCTCGATTGTAATTGGTCATTACTGTGCTAGGAGGTGTGGCCTCGCTAGTCCAAAATGTATAAATTTGCATTGTTCTGTGGTTGAGTTGCTGTGTTTTGAGCTGAATAAAGAAATCACTTGTTATGAAAAGCTGCCTCGATCTCTGTATATAACAGGGGCTCTTGCTCAGAGTTCTGATTTGGCACTGGAGATCTGATTGGCTGTAAAAAAGTGTTTCAGCAGCAGGTACCGCCACAATGTTGGCTCTATGCTCTGTCATGCCTCTTTCCCAGTGTATTTTTAAAAATTACTTGTTTTACTCTGCTTCTGAGTGGCCTGTGGATGCTAATAAAGACCGATTGGCTAAAATCATAAATCAAATAAATAAATAAAATCACCCCTCTTTCCCACTGCATTCTGGCTTCCTCTGTATGGTTAGCTCTGTCTCCTGTGGCAGCCATTTTGTGGTTGCACCCAACACTCGATGTCAAAATTCCAGAGGTACCCACAGGTTTTAAAAGATTGGGGGGTTCTGTTCTAGATCTATTCCCTAACCTTGCCAGGTGTTTGAAAATATAGGGTTGAGTGCAGTAGCCTTGCTGGAGGACGAGGCAACCATTTGTCCTTTTTAAACCCAGTACAGTGGCTGCTTCTTGCAGGATCAGTTCCCAGCATAGCTGAGTGAACCTCATAAGAACATAAGAGAAGCCATGTTGGATCTGGCCAGTGGCCCATCCAGTCCAACACTCTGTGTCACACAGTGGCCAAAACCCAGGTGCCAAGAGTAAGAATCTATCTACTTATAAATTTTGTCCTGCCTTTCTAACAGGAAAAAGAGCAATGTATCTCCCTGCTTCTCAATTTTGACCTCACAACCATCAGATAGGTTGGGGTGCAAGAGAATGGCTGGCCCAAGGTCCTCCAGTGAGTTTTATGGCTGAGCAGGCACATGAATCACAGGTCCTGGTCAGACGCCCTAACCACTGCACCACAGTTTCCCATGCACTGAATGTCTAGAAACAGTGTCTTCCCCACCCACAGTACTGCAGTTGTTGCCGAAATCCCAGGTTGCCAGGTCCCCCCGGCCACTGACAGGGGAAGGGAGGAGGTGGGGATGCCAGATCCAGGTTGGGAAACTGGTTAGGAGATTTGGGGATGGAGTCTGGGGAAGTCAGGGGTCTCTCAGTGGGGTACAGTGCCATAGATTCCACCCTCCAAAGTATCCATTTTCTCCAGGGGAACTGATATCTGTAGTCGGGACATGAGCTGTAATTCCAGGGGATCCCCGGGTCCCACCTGGAGACCGGCATATCTACCTGGTTTGTGATCTGTCTTTCCCACTGCTACAGTTATGTATGGGGGGGGGGGCAAGATGCAGACAGCTTCCCTCCAGCAGCACTGCTACTGTTGTGGAGAGGGGCGAAGGTTTTTGCAGTAGGGTGGGAGAGTGGGGGCGAGGAGAGGCCTGCATCTTGTTAGGGTGCGGCAGGTGTCCAAAAGAGTGGGCACGCCCGGGGTTGCTGCTGCTGCTACCTGCAGCAGGAAGGGGAAATGATGGTAGTGCGGCAACCCTCCCCGCCGCCGTGCTGGGGCACTCTGTGAGACGAACGGGCTCAGGGTGCTGCCCTGGAGGGGAGGGCGGGAGAAGCAAGCCACGGGGGGGGGGGGGGCGGGGGCGTTCTCCCTCCTCCACTCCCTCATATGCAGGAGAGTACTCTGTGGGAAACCAAAGAGCGTGGAGGTGCCGGAGGAAACCGACTGATCTTCTGGCCACACCACAGCCTACCGCGCTTCACCTTCAAGCCACTCAGCCCCCCAGGAAGAAACTCGACTGCATCACCGGGCTTGCCTTGTCTGCTGGCCAGTGTTCCCTCTAAGCTGTGGAGTTCTGTGAGCAAAAATTCTACTTTGTGAGTGACTGGCATGAAAGTTGTGAGCCAGCGATTTGGCTGCTGCAGAAATTGGTTTGCTCTGGAGCCCTCCTTCCTGAGCTAAGGCAAAAATCTGTGAGCCAGAGGCTAAAAAACTGTGGGCTAGCTCGCACTAACTCAGCTTAGAGGGAACACTGCCCCCCTGCCTTCCTCTGTTCCCTTCAGCCGGCTGCCTCGGCTTGCGCGGCCCTGCCTCGCTGGGCCCTCGGAGTTCAACGCAGCTCTTCCGGAGCCTTTGCAACCTGCCGCCGCCGCCGCCGCCGCCGCCTTTGAGGAGACGGGTCGCTGCTTATTACCTGCTGCCTTCGCGCCAGTGGGAGACTCGGAGGTTCCGGTTTTGGCGTCTTTCTCCCACGAGTCTCTCTTGCAGTCCGAAGTCAAGATTGGGGCTCATCGCCGTGTAAGGCAATCAAGTCTGCAACGCTTCCTGATGTCCCGTTTTAAGAAGCTACAGAAAGGCTTCGGATTTTCCTGTCAGGCCTGAGGTCTCTCTCCCCCTTGCCCCTTTTGCATTTAGGCTAAGCATACAGCCTGATAAAAGTTCTGGGGGACTTGAAAACTAGAGTCGCTGTTTTATGATATTTTGGTAGGTCCTGATTTTTTTTTTTTAAGATATTGCATTATTGTTGTTTTTGTATGGCAGGTAGCCAGTATGGCTTTCTTGTATGCTGCTACCAAAGACTGACCTGACCAAGACCTTGGATGCTGTCCCTGACACTCAGAACAGCTGAGAAGTTGTTGTTCAGTCGCACAGTCAAGTCCGACTCTTTGTGACCCCATGGACCACATCATACCAGACCCTCCTTGCCTTCCGCTGTCCTCCGGAGTTTGCTCAGTTTCGTGTTTTTTGCATCCATAACGCTGTCTGACCATCTCATCCTTTGCCACCCCCTTCTTTTACCTTCAGTTATTCCCAGCATCAGGATCTTCTCCAGTGAGTGTTCCCTTCTCATTTGGTGGCCAAAGTATTTGAGCTTCAGCTTCAGCATCTGGCCTTCCAGGGAACAGTCGGGGTTGATTTCCTCTGAGAGCGACTGATTTGATCTCATTGCAGTCCAAGGGACTCTCAAGAGTTTTCTCCAGCACCATAATTCAAAAGCATATAGGAAAAGGAGTACAAGGATGTATATTGTTACCCTGCTTATTTAATTTATATGCAGAGTACATTATGCAAAATGCCGACCTAGATGAGTCACAAGCCAAAATTAAGATTGCCGGGAAAAACAACCACCTCAGGTATGCAGACAATACCACTCTAATGAAAGAAAGTGAAGAGGACCGATAGAGCCTCTTGCCGAGAATGAAAGAGCAGAGAGCAAAAGTTGGCTTGAAATGCAGCATCAACAAAACTAAGATCATGGCATCTGACCCCATCACTCCTTGGCAAATAGAAGGGGAAGTCATGGAAGCAGTGACAGAATTCATGCTCCTGGGATCCAAGTTCACTGCAGATGGTGACTGCAGCCATGAAATTAAAAGACGCCTACTCCTTACACCTCACCTTTCACCCTAAAGCAAAAACACAGCTCTCCAAATTTTTTGAGTTACCATCACCACAAGCAGCCTAGGGCTGCCAGCCTCCAGGTGGGACTTGGAGTTCTTTGGGAATGGCAACCAGTCTTCAGACTACAGAGTTCTCCTGGAGGAAATGACAGCTTCAGAAGATGGAGTCTGTGGCATCACACCCTTTCAGTACACCCTGCCTTCCCTAAACTCCATCGTCTGAAGGCACTGCCCCCAGACCTCCAGGAATTTCCCAAGATGGAGCTGGGAACTGAATGCAGCAAGATAGGTTAGGCTGAGAGAGTATTGGCTCAAGCTCCACTGACCAGCTTCCATGGCAGAGTTGGGATTTGAACCCAGGCCACCTGGATCTCGGTATGATCCCTCAGCTACTACACCATACTGGCTCCTGATAGGTGGGCATAGGGGATATTCAGGAAGGTGGAAGAAGTGGGGAGAGAATGCTCGGGGGCCAGAAACAGGGCCCGGGGGCAAACCTTGAACCTCACTTGGGGTCGGTAAAAAGGTCAAAGGAAAGTATTTTTGTTCCCTGACCTTTTTTTCTTTCGCAGACCCCCGTAATGTGTTATCCCCTCCTGCCTCTCTCACACAGTTTTCTCTAGCTGCTATATTCTCTGTTGCCAGATTGAGAGAGAGAGATTCAGTAAAAAAAAAATCAGCTCCTCAGCACAAAGTTTGCACAAAATCAAGCATTTTTATGCCACCCAAGCACATGTGCCTATGTTGCGTGGACTGTCAGAATAAATGCTGCACTGAAGCTTAAGTTGTCCTGGCACGCGACTCGGTCAGACAATCTCGGTGATAGCGAAATGCTCAGAAAAGGAATCCATGGCAGTTGAGAAGCTGGCAAAAAAGCTGTTCCACAAGTGTTTCCAAGACGCTTGGCAGCAAAATGCCACGGGGCTAGAGTGTCACTGAGATGAGCAAGGCCTGAGAAGGTAGTCAGCGCTGTGCTGAAATGACACAGGATTTACTTCTCTGTTCTCGGGTTGTCAGGTTGGGTTTTTTTTACAACTGTTGGTCACGATTCATTTCCTGCCCAAGCCCCATTTATATTAACAGATGTCTGCCCTCTTGCATAGCGGCTATTTTTAAATAAATTCTTAGCATGGATCGTGCCCATTGCAGCATTTGGGAGACCTTTCTTTTGAATAGATTCATTCATACTCTAAAAAAGGTATGATCCCCTAGCTGTGGGGTTCCCACAATGTCCCACCATGCCCACGTGTGAAACCACCACTAGGCATATTTGTTTCCTCACAAAAGCTAGAGACATTAAGACAAGGCAGGACGTAATGGGAACGCCTGGCCTGTATATTAACAACCGGTGTGTGTGTGTGTGTGTGTGGGGTGAGATATTATACTCCGCTTGGATCTGCAAAGGCCAGACCATCTAACGTTAAGAATGGGGGACAGTCTTTACTCCCACTTCCCCAGAACTTTATGTTTTCCTATCAGAGCAAATGGCAGCCAGTTGCATTTGGGGGATACCCTTTTGGCATGGCTAAAATCTGTTTCTGTCCCCTAATCATTACTGTGCCTGGTGCTGGGGTACTTAATGGTCCCTCAGATTGAATCAGGTCTGGGTTTCTTAGTAATGCTGAATTATCACCAAGGCAATAGGTCCAGGTGGGTAGCCATATTGGTCTGAAGCAACAGAACAAAGTTTGAGTCCAGTGACACCTTTAAGACCAACAAAGTTGGTCCTGTGCCGATTTCAGATCATTTCTTGATGTACAGCTCCCCCTCCTGGGATGTACATGGTAAAACATGAATACATGATCAGCATGAATATGAACAAGACAAATGGGAGCTTGTGAAATGACAACAATTTATAGACAGTTTTATACGCAGGAAAGCATGGTGTATACGTTTTAAATAGACCAACAGGGTAAGACCTGCTTCACATAAGACATTTTTCCTATGTGAGTGAGTGTGTGTGTGTGTGCATGTAACCTTGCACAAACCATTAAGTTTTGAAACTGATTAGTCACATTTGCCAATCCAGAAGCTGCTTCATGGCCCAACAGTGTATGACGCAAAAAGAAATTCATGCAGTTTTCACGCGTGACAGAGAGCATGGGTGCACCTTTCTCCCTAGATTTGTGCAGAGCTTTTTACCCATGTAGGACATACAGGAAGTATCCCTCAGATCCTGTCCAAGAAATTATCCTCCAGTGTGGTATTACATATTACTATTGGCTGGATAGCTTGGAAACCAAGCTGCACTTCTCTTGCACATAGCACTATCTTATTCATTTTCTGCCTTTATAGATGTCGTTTCCAAGTGGCTTACATAATTCCCTTCTCCTTCATTTTGTCCTCACCACAGCATAGGTTAGACAGAGGGTGTGTGACTGGCCCAAGGTCATCCGGCAAGCTTCCATGACAGAATGAGCATTCAAACCTGAGTCTCCCAGATCTGAATCTGATACTCCAGCCATGCCAACACATCGGCTGTATGTGAATCTTTAGCCTAATCTAAGATACATGGGGTGACTTTGTTCATTGAAGCAACTTCTGAGATTGCTCAAAAATACAAACTTGGGGGCTGCAGAGCATTCTTCCTCAGGCAAAATAGAAAGGCACTCCCTCATCTATATACTGTTAGCCACCCACGTGTGGTTTAAATCCCCCACAAAGTAAAGGCATGTTCTTGGTGCTTGCGCAGAGCATGCTCTTTCCTTTCATGTGTGATGGAGCCTGGGAGCCACAGTGGGCCATTCAGGAGCTGATCTGGGCCCAGCCATGGTGGTGGACACCAGGAACTGCTCCAGACCATGCCATGATGGCGGATGCTGGGAGCCATTTGGAGCCCTGCCATGGTGGCAGCAGATGGTGGGAGCTGCTCTGAGCCTTTCTGTGCCAGATGCTGGGAGTTTAAGTGAGTTTATTGTTATTATTGTAGCCACAGGCCATAACATTCCAGCATATACACCAACATATAACAGCACGCCCTCCATAACAGAAGGGTAAAAACATCATTACGTAACAGGATAAAACTTTAAAAGTTAAAAATTAGATGGTTAGAAATAAATGCAACAGAAAAAAATATATCCATTAGATAACAAGGAATTACAATTTAGCTAAAATTCTTGCAGAAGTAGCAGGTGCTAATTGCTTCCTTATATTCACTGATACAAAGATATAAGTAGCCACTTTGAGGGTAACAAAAGGGATAGCGTTTTCCTTAAGAAGTTATCCTGAGTGATTTTCTTTAAGAAGTTATTCTGAATAATTTTAGCTATTCGAGTATCTTCTCCTTCCACCCACATATTTTTCAGCCCCAACCAAAAGCTGCATGCTAACTTTGCCCTGGAATACATTAAGGGCCAGAGCTATTAGCTGGCCACCCTTTGGGGAAAAGAATTAAAATAGCTCCCAGTGTACATTGGTAGAATGGCTTTAAGTTGTGCCTGCCAATACAAAGACCCATGAAATACTATGCCTAGATATTTAAAGAAGGGGCATTGTTCTGCTTTGTGAGCATTAGTAGTCCATCTGTGCTTGACTCCATTATTACTGAAGACTATGATTTTTATTATAATTAATTCTTAATTCCTTTCTACTACAGTAATCTGCCAACCTAACAAGCATCCTTCTGAGCCCAATTTTTGGCAAAAGACATGATTGCCGTATCATCTTTTAGTTCTCTGCATTAGTTTTTAAGACCTCTCTCCAAAGTATCTGTAAGAATCCTATCCCAGGCTACTTACGTTATTACTCAAGCTCTTTCTCAGCTCTGACACCTGGAAAAGAAAACCTGGAATATTGTTTATGATGCAGTCATATCCTTAAATTAGCCTTGCTGGCGTGGATTGTTTCTAACCCCTTTATACTGGAGTAACTTAAAATGACACCAGAATGGTGTTGAGATACCGCTATAACTGAGCCAGTGTTATGCGCCGTGCTGTTGAGTTACTGTGCCAGCTGACACAGCTGTATCTGAAGAACTGAGCTCATAACCTGCCACAAATGAACTCATACCTTGCCACAAAGTCACAAAAGCTTCTACCCTGCCACATATTTTGTGAGTCTTTAAGGTGCTACGGGACTCTTGCTCTTTTCTACTGCTACAGACAGACTAAAACGGCTGCCCATCTTGATCTGTGGCAGCAGACAGGGACAAAAATGTGTCCTTGTGGGGGAACTTTGGAGGAAAAAGTTTAGTCGGAATCCTGTCCTCACCTAGAACTGGAGTCCACCTTCCCCAGCAGCATAAAGTTACATCAACAAAACAGCTGTCACTGCAAAACACACAACCAACGAGTGTCCTCCATTCTGTCCTCCCTGACACGATGGAGGACAGGACTGGTTGAAGCTGACCCAGCAGCCAATTGTGGCACAGCAACAGGGCTCCACATATGCAAGGAATATATGACAAAGCAAGGAACACTGGACCAAGGGACACAGTATTCAGAATTCCATGTGTTCCATTCACATATCGTTCAGAATTCCCTCTGACATTAAAACAATTAAAACTAGCCAATGCAGGAGCAGACTGGGGAGCTAACATGGGCCAGGAATAAGCCAAGCAGAGCAGCCGGCTTCCCCAGCAGTGCTACCGTCCAGCACCAGAGGGCCCCTCTGTTTAGACCAACCAGTGGCCCTGATGGACCTATCATCCCCTCCTGCATTGCTGCCAGCCAGTACTGAGGTAAGAAGAGGCTACGGGTGACCTGATGCCCATTGTTGCCACTGGGCAGTTTGACCAACCAAGCAACTCGTGTCATGCTGGCAGGTCTCCTGGGCCTTGGCTCTGCTGACTCCTGGCTGCCAGCAGCCCAGCGGGAATTTCCCTCGTGAGACAAATAGCCAGTCCACTCTGAGCCACTGGAGGCTGCAATTAGGAGTGGAGGGAGAGTAGGTGGAGGAGGAACAGGGGGCCATTTCCCTGCTCAGAATGCCATTCTGCAGTTGCTTTCATCCCAGAAGCGATGAGATTGAGGTGCCTGTATCAGCCAGCATCCCTTCGAGCCCATTTGAGTAACAAAGCCTCACAGGATGAGACATCAAGACAATGTTGATCTGTGTGTGACTCAAGCCCCTAGATTTGAGACTGACAAAAGTCTGAGGGTGACTGTTATACAACTCTTTAACATGGCAGTCAATTTGAACAGGCTTCTTGTCTATAAACAGTTATGGAAAAGAGGCCACTTTTGCATCTCAAATGTGGCAAAGCTGTTCTCATCTGCAGATAGTTGTGGGGCTGTAAAATGTTTTTTTTACAGTGAGCTGGACCCTGAGAGTATTTCTGTTGCAAGTAGCTGGAAAAGCTGCTATGAGCTTAAGGTCTTTCCACCCGGTCTTTTAAATTCTACCTAGCCAAATAGGAGCCTCCAGTTCAGTTTATTGTTATGGTCCTTAGACTAGTCATACAAAAAGAAGAAGAAAACCTTTACAATATTCCAAATTTTTAAAATACATCAATAAAACCTTAAAAGCAGATTAAAATTTAATGTCTCACTACCAAAACTGCCTAACTACCACAAGATTTCTGTAATCTGAGTATCGCCATACAGAAACTGGCTACTTGGCAGGTGATTTTGGGATTTCTATGAGATGGAAGAAACTCAAGTCTAGCTTTTTCAGAAAGGCCCAGAATTTTTTCAGTCAACAGAGTGATGATCTTATTATGCCTCACCTTATAATATGGGTATATAAAAAAATGTGCTCTGTAGTCTCAACCTCCCTTAACGGGCACAAATAGGAGCCTTCTCCAACTAGGATCATGTCTAAGTGACCTGAACATGGGGGCAGGGGCTGATCCCATGGGTCTTTCCACTGGATTCAGCATCCTTCTCTTGGGGTGGCTTCTGCTGTTGAGAAACGATGCAAACTCAGGTATTAGCTGGGTCGGGTTAATGTTACGTAAGACCATAAGAAAAGCCTTGCTGGATCAGACCAGTGGTCTATTTAGTCCAGCACGCTTTCTCACACAGTGGCCAACCAGTTATTTGGCCAAGGCCTTTGCCCACTGTTGCCTCCTAGCACTGATAGTTTGAGGTTATACCCACCCCCACTGGAGCAGGATCAGTTAAAAACAGCTCCCATGGGCTAGGACAATATTTAAAGGATTCCACAGTCATCCTAATTCAGGAACAGACTGAGCTGTGGAGATCAGGGGAGTGTGAGGATCAGGGGGCCTCTATGCCTCTGCTCTCTGTGATCCATCGTCCCCTCCTTTGTCTTGCTTGGTCTTGCAGAGCCTCAGAACTGAAGAATCATAGAGTTGGAAGGGATCTCCAGGGTCATCTAGTCCAACCCCCTGCACAATGCAGGAAATTCACAAATACCTTCCCCTCCACACCCATAGTGACCACTGTTCCATGCCCAGAAGATGACAAAAAACCTCCAGGATTGCTTCCTGACCCCAAAGTGGCAATCAGCATTTCCCTGGGCATGTAGAAAAGGGCCACAAGAACTAAGCCCTGAGGCAACCCTTCCTGCCCTCCCTCTCATGATCTGCCAAAGTTCACAGAATCAGCATTGCTGTCAGATGGCCATTTAGCCTCTGTTTGAAAACCTCCAAAGAAGGAGAGCCCACCACCTCCTGAGGAAGCCTGTTCCACTGAGGAACCGCTCTGTCAGGAAGTTCTTAATGTTTAGCTGAAAACTCTTCTGATTTAATTTCAACCTATTGGTTCCAGTCTGACTTTCTAGGGCAACAGAAAACAACTCCACATCATCTTCTAGATGACAGACCTTCAAGTACTTGAAGATGGTTATCATATAACCTCTCAGTTGTCTCCTTTCCAGGCTAAACATACCCAGCTCCTTCAGCCTTTCTCATAGGACTTGGTCCCCAGACCCCTCACCATCTTTGTTGCTCTCCTCTGGACACATTCCAGCTTGTCTATATCCTTCTTAAATTGTGGTACCCAAAACTGAACACAATACTCTAAGGGTGGTCTAATGACTAAATGCTGAGGCACACAGAACGCTGTTACCTTCTCACCGCAGTGGCACCGCAGCACTACTTGCAATTTCTTGCTTTCGAACTGCTAGGTTGGCAGGAGCTGGGGCCAGAGACAGGAGCTCACTCCGTCATGCTGCACTCGGGTCTCGAATAGCCGAACTACAGAACTTCCGGTCTGCAGCTCAGCATCTTAATCTCAGAGTCTTAACCTCGGAGCCACCATGGAGAGGGGGTTGCAGCACCTGTTTCCTCTCCCCTCCCCACTGGGTCTCTTGCGCAGCCTGAAGGGAGAACCCAGCCGCCTTCTTCCTGGCCTGCTTCTAAGCCACTGAAGCAGGTTGCACATGCTCAGTCAATCCCCCTGAAGTATCGTGAGAACTAGAGGTCTCATGAGGCCTTGGGGGAATCTTGGGCTGCACTTGCAGCTTCTTTCGCCCTCCCATTGCCCTGCCAAAACTGCCAGGAGCTTGTTGGCAGTGATTGAATTGGGGCCATACTGCATTACTGTTGTTGCAATGTTCCTCCTCCTTGCTGCTATTGTCCTGGCTGGCTTGGCAGTTGGAGTGTGTAGTTGAGTTGGGGCCATTAAGGGCGTATAACTGGATTGCTGGTGTTGCAGCAGTTCTCCTTGCTGCCAGCACTTGGGTTCCCTGTTGCCAGCAGTGTGGATTCCCAAGTGGGTATCCTGGGTACATCCAGGGGTGGCTCTGGCAATGGGGATGGGGCTATGCCTGGACAGAGGAAATGGAGGGAAAATGTGCTTGAAGTCTGAAAACAAATCTTTGAGCTCTTCACCCAAGCATACTTAGCCCTTGATGACTGCAAGATGCAGTGATGGTCTGCATGTGAGAATCAGATGTCTCATAGAGAGCCTTCATCTCAAGTGAAGGACCATTTTTTTTTTCCCCCACTGGAGTAATTTCTCACATTCAACCACCAGTCATGAAACATAAAATAATCAAGAGCAGAGAAACAAGTGATGGACAGCCATATACAAACCAAGCCTTTTGTCTCGGTTTCCAATGATGCTTTGGTCTGAGATTGCTCTACCTCCTAGAACTCGTTCCTAAATGCTAAGTCACAACAGTGCCTCTGGGTCCCAAGTACTGACAGGAACGGATTAGTAGCCCCCATCAGCTGCTGCTCACTCACTCTGGCCACATGACTGCCCGGTTGACTGCATTCCTTAGGGAACTGCCTGATGTTCTTCCTCCTTTAAAAAGGAACGTTGTGTACCAATATAGTCCCTGATGCCGATCCTCCTGAGGCTGAGACTTCACTTGAGTCAAAACATATGCAAGATCAGCAGGCCATACTTTCAAGGAGAAACCGCCAGCCAGATGACTCAGAGCCCAGAAAAGCAGGGGAAAAGAGGAAGAGGCCTCTTGCTTTAGATAAAAAAGCTGTTCGCAGCCTGACCCTCTCCCCATCATAGAGACCCATGTAATTTCATAGTTGCCATACTTTTTGCTGTTTTGAAATGCAATTCTTGCCAGTCTCCTTTGCCCAGAATTTTGCAACAAGTGCACAGATCACTAGAATTATATACATCAAGCATGAGAACAGTCTCTATCTGAGGGAAGTGTGAGGTCTCCTGGCAGGGAGTTACAGCACCATCTAGTGGGCTCAGGAGCCCACATAACTTTTTTTAAAAAATACAAGACTGCGAGGCACTTTCCAAAGGTTCCATCTACAAAAGAGTTCTGTAGGGATGTGTAGCTGGCAGTTAGAGCACTTGAACTGGGATAAATGAAGATGTTAAGAGAGAGGATCGGAAGAGCCTTGGACTCTTGGAACATGTAGTGAGTGGCAGGAAGTATTTGCAATGACATTTTATAGCTTCCCCTACTTTGCTGCTAATACATGGATCAAAAAAGGAGGCATTTTGAGCAGCACTATTGAGAGGGTTGCTTGCTTCTGCATTGGATGATCTTCAGTGCTTTCTTCTCATTGCTGCTGCATATTGCAAAGAAGTTTGTAGCAGCGATGGAACTTCTGCAGGGGGATTTCCTCCATGCTTCCCCCATCTGTCCATCATTTCCCCTCTTTCCTCTGGTGAGCTTTTGGCCTTTTTGAAGTCAGCAGTAGGAATGCTATAGTACTAGTGCACTACGATGATATAGCTACTGACATTTTTTTAATGGTAAAAAGCCCACTGATGATGGGTAGAAAGGTATGGAGGTAGAGAGGTATGGAAATCCAAACCTGATTGGGATGCAGTCTTTCAGAGAAGACTGTACCAGGTTTGCAAAATTGCAGAGCAGAGCCAAGGAAAAACAGCAAGGTGAGCTACTGCCCGATAATGTTGTATGGAAGGCCAATTCAGAATTGCTGCAGTTTGGGACGGAATGAGGGGCAAGAGTGTGAAAGCAACCCCAGAGTGCTCCCAGGACTGAAGTCCTCATCCACCCTTTATCTAATACTAAATTCTGACGTAGCCCCCCTGGAAGTGATACCCCATCTTCTGTAGGCAACACCTGCCACAGAAGCAAAGCCTTCCCTGAAGAGGTTGCTTTAACAGAGGCAATATGAATGGATTGTGGTTGGGGCAGGCAAGGCTGAAGGGATATATCTGGCTAGCTGAAGACTCCTGAAAAAAACCTCTCCCCTAAAATAGCTGGCCCACATATGGGCTGCTACTTGGTGGCATCCCTGGCTGAGGACAAAACCCGAGTGGGATGAACACAGTGTTGCTGAATTTACATCACCTAACCCTGATCTGCCCTGACTTGGATAGCCCAGGCTAGCCTGATCTCATCAGGCCTTGGAAGCTAAGCAGGGTCAGCCCTGGCTAGTATTTGGATGGGAAACCACCAAGGAATACCAGGGTCATGACACGGAGGTAGGCAATGGGAAATCACCTTCAAAGGTCTCTTGCCTTGAGAAACCTATGAGGTCGCCGCAAATCAGCTGCGACTTGACAGCATTTTCCACCCCCACCACCCTTGATTTACACTAGGCAGTGGTGGCTAATGAAAGCCATCTCTGCATCTCTCTCTCTCTGGAGCACTTGGCCATGAATTCAAGCTCACCCACGGACTCCCTGAAGGGCTAGGAGTAAATTACTGTTGTGGCTTTGTTGTGAGGATGAATGAGAGAAGAATCATAAAACTATCCATTTGTAGCCACTTTTTTAACTATGAAAAGTGCAGGCTTTGCACTAAATGGTGTCCCCCTCCATACTTATGAGATGGCCTTTTCTTTATTTCGTGTGCTTTGGGATTCATGCAAAGTCTTATAAGCCTTAAAAAAGACCTGGAAACTCTGCACCTTACAAACCACCTTATGATTCATCACAGTCCCTTGCAATAACATCTGTGTGCCAGATTTATACAGGGAGCCATGGTGAGGTATGCTGGATTGCAGGATTTAGTGTTCAAAATCTCTGCTCACTTGCGGAGCCTCCCTGGTTAGGGCAGACTAGAGACTCCCAGCCTAACCTAAGCCCACAGAGTTGATGGGAGCATAAAATGCTTCTTTGTACAAGAAAAAAGGTAAAATCTCATAGGGAATGTTTAGGGTTGCCAATCGGCCTGGTGAGGAGTGTCTTGTCCCTCTGATAGAGCTTGATGTGTGAACATGGGTGGAAGATGTCAATGTACTAAATATATGACCAAGAACACAAATGTGGCCACTGGACAGTTGTGGAATCCCATTTTCAGGGAGATTTATGGAAGTGTAACTGTCCAGCTTACAAGCCTGTGTGTTTCCCAGAAATGCTGAGAAAACAGCGGTTGGGTGTGGAAAGGTGGGAGCATTTCATAAGTCCTGTGAGTGTAACCACTTCACTGCCCTTCTGCTGAAGGAACTACAAATTGCCTGGGAGAGAACAGAAACATCCCCTCCCCCATCTTCCCCAGGGGCCCGTAGCCACAGTAGTGCACAGATGGGGCATGGCCCCACCAATCAGCACTAGGGGTTGTGTAATCTGTCACAAGTCTTCTGTGAATGAGAGAGAGCATTTCCTTCCCTCCTCCCTCCTAGACTTTGCCAATGAGGGAGAGTCTCTTTCCCTCCTCCCAGGCTTTCTCTTTGCACTTTCCTTCTTGCACAAAATCTGTGCTCTGAAGCACATGACCCAGTCCTTTTCCCGCCTTAGCTTGCTATCTCGTGCCAGTCATGGATACCTCTGATCTGCAGCACTGTAGCACATTATGGTAGAAGCTTTGGTGGGGCCCCCTGTATTTTAGCTCAGGTGGGGAGTGTTCAAAAGTGAATGGAATAGAGGGGGTGGGTGGCAGCCTCTTCCTTTGTATTCTGCCTTTCACAAGGGGACTCGTGACCATTTCACAGTGTGTGCTGGTGCCCATGCAGCTGCTTTGGCCCTTGAAAACACCTGGGCTGGGGGGAAAGAGTTCTGCACCACAAGCCCACAGTGGGTAAGGGCATCACAGGGCATCACTGCCAAAGAGTTTATTCACAGATGGAATTCACTGCCACAGGAGGTGGTGGCAGCTACAAGCATGGGCAGTTTCAAGAGGGAATTAGATAAACATATGGAGCAGAAGTCCATCAGTGGCTATTAGCCACAGGGTATAGATGGGAATTCTAAGTCTGAGGCAGGTGATGCACTCTATTCTTGGTGCTGGAGGGAGCAGCAGTGGGAGGGCTTCTAGTGTCCTGGCCGCACTGCTGGACCTCCTGATGGCACCTGGTATATTTTGGCCGCTGTGTGACAGAGTGTTGGACTGGATGGGCCATTGGCCTGATTCAACATTGGCTTCTCTTATGTTCTTATGTTCTTATGTTCACAGCATTTTAAAATCTCTGTAAAATGGTGATTATGAATTGGTGCTGGCAACCGTTTTGCCTTCTCTTTTAACTGGGCTCAGCAAGGGTAGGAGAGGGAGTCAGTCTCCGTACCTGTGGAAGGGAGCCTCCCCAGCTTCTATTCCCATCTGCCTGAAGCAAAAAAGCCGCCCTTCCCCTACATGCCAGGCAGGCTGCTGCTGTGAAGGAAAAATGTGTGCTCACATGCTCGCGAGGGTTGCCAGCCACATGTTGGGAAATTCCTGGAGATTTGGGGGATGAAGCCTGGGGAAGGTGGGGGAGGGGCATCGATCAAGTATAATACCATAGAGCCTATCCTGTGAAGTAGCCATTTTCTCCAGGGAAAGTGACTTTTCTGTTCTGGTGATCACTTGTGATTTGGGGAGGTCTCCAGGCACTACCTGGAGGTTGGCAACCCACTGTATTCAAGCCCGAGTGCCCATGGTACGTTTTTATGGCAAGTTGTGTGGAGCCAAACCAGAGCAGGGTTTGATGCTTTTTTTTTTGGGGGGGGGTGAGTTCAATGGAAGATGGTGTTGTGAATCAAAGGGACCATCCATTAAAAAAAAAAAGCATCTTCTTCTGTGGTCTTTGTTAGCAAGCCTTATTTCATGCTCAGAGGAAGAAACAGACACTTTTATGGTGATACTTTGGTGTGGGGGGTTTCCCATTTGGCACATTGCAACCCAGAAAGGGGATATTTGGTTTTAAACAAAATGGATCATCATTTAACCTTTGCAGAATAATCCCTTCTGGACACTTTGTACTACATCATAGCTCATTCATAATAAAAGTAAATAAATAGTGATGTGCTTACCACCACTGTATTCATTTGCCGCCCCCTAATTTTTTTCTGGCTACAGGTCTGCCTGGGACTGTTTGAAAAACTATGCCCTGAGGAGAAAGCAAGAGAAGAGAGACCCACGCCAGGGAGTTCATACCATCACTTTCTGAGAAGAAATCAGTAAGCTGAGACTTCTACTGTTTTGCCTTTTATTTTAAATTGCAAATCGTCTTGGATGTCTTAAGTTATGCAATGCACATAATAACCAACCAATCAACATCATCACCAGTATACACTCCTTTTAGAAGTGTGTATGTGTGTGTGTGTGTGTGAGAGAGAGTAGGAAAATAGCGCCATCTAGACGGCTAATTAGTGAAGGGCCCTGTATTTGGCTTATCTGGGCCTAATTATATTACAAAGGGGCCTGTGCATCTCTCAAATCTCATTTCAGCTGTTTTTCCACAGATTTTTCTCTCCTCCCCTCACCCCTTGGATGAACTCCACTGCTTAATGCACTCATGTGTCTTAATGGCAGAATGAATTAGTTTTGTGTCAGGAAGAGGGACTCTTGTGCTACCAAGTAGCAGGTCAGTGACCATGCTAGCTCTGAGCTACTGCTGAGGTATAACTCCTTTCGGAGCTCTTCTGCCATTTTGAAGTAATTGCTTTTGGACAGATGGCAGGTAAGCAGGGTGCCTGTGTTACTCTTTGCCTCCAACTTTCACAAAGAAGGTATTGCTAGACAGCTGTGGTTAGACTATTTCTCTCTCTCTCTCTGCGCTCCAAAATTCCAGCACTTGAGTGAACTACTTTGGGAAAAACAAGGGAAGCTGGGTTCCTGGAGTTGGAGGGTGACACTCTGGAGTAACAACCTCAAAGCCCGTTGACTTCAGTGTACTTAGAAGAGTATAAGTTCCAGGGGTCCTTTCGCAGAAAAAGAGGTGCAGGAGCTCATTAGCACAACTCATTAGCATAACCTATTTGCATATGCCACAGCCCCTGACATCACCGGAAGTGTGTCAGAAGGCAATACCCACCACCCAGGCTCCACTGGACTGTTTTGGATTGCTAGCTATGTGGGGGGGAGCATGCAGATCTGCCCTCACAGAGGAGGGAGAACTTATATCTGAATAAACCTTGGTCTTAAAGATGCCACTGGACTCTTTTGGATCACTAGCTGGGGAGGACGGGGACATGCAAATCTGCCCTCACAGAGGAGGGAGAGCTTGTACCTGAATAAACCTTGGTCTTAAAGGTGCCACTGGACTCTTTTGGATGTCCAGCAAGAGCAGGAAAATGTGCGGCTGCTCATGGGTTGAGGAGGGCGGTGCAGAGGATGTGCATGGCCTCGGGCAGGTAGGGGGCCAGGGTGGTGGTGGGAAGAGGCTCAGGAAGAGGTCAAGTAGGTGCAGGAGACTGGGGTGGAGCTCCTCGCAGGCCTTGTAGGAGACACTGGGGCTCGCCTTGCAGAGGCGCCGCGCCAGGGCCAGCATGGGGACAGGCAAAGCTTGGGCAGGCTGGGTGCCATGGCCCACGCAGTGGTGGAGCAGCTCAAGGGCCAGCTCGTGGCAGTGCTCCGCTGGGTCTGCCAGCAGGCTGAGAAAGGTGAGGGAGGGCTGCTGGGAGCAGGGGGCGGGACTTGCTGCATGTGCCCACTCCCTGGGCTCTTTACTGCCGGAGCTTTGCTCCTGTGCGCTCCTGCAAGAAATGAGCCCTGCAGTATAACTCTGTTTAGTATCATACTGTGAGATTCTTCAGTTGCAGGACAGGGCAGGGCATGCCTTTGCCTCTACTTCCTTGTTTCCCAGTCCGGTAAAACTGATATAGTGAATTGACCCAGACTATCATTGTAAATGTGTGGTAACATGATCAGGAGCACTGTTAAGGGGAACACCATACATATCTTATGAGTACCCATAGCTACAAACAGAATACATAGATACAACACATAGCTACAACTGTACCTATAGCTATAACATCTTAGAGGATTTTAGCTACTGTATATTAGGTATCTATACACTGCTTTTCTCCCCAATGGGGGCTGAAAATACCTTGCAGTGTCCTGCCTTCCTCTATTTTATCCTCACAACCACCACCTTGTGAAGTAGGTTAAGCTGAAAAGAAATGAATGACCCAGAGTCATCCAAAGGATTTCCATGGCAGAGTATAAAAAACCCCCCAAACCCTGGGTCTCTCAGATCTTCACTGGACACACTAACCCCCCAAACCACATTGGCTTCCTGAACTATGGCTTGGATCCTAGCAGATGAGGGAATGAGCTCTATAGCTGAGGCTGCCTAGCATATACACGACTTGTTCATAGGTCCCAAGGCTATATTAGCACAACCTTTCACTTCTAGAATTTTATTCACTTATATCCAGTTTGTCTTTCATCATGGAACTGAAGGTACTGACCATACCCAGCCTGGATTAGCTCCAGCAAAGCGGCTGTCATCATGGGCATTCCAACCACAACCTCATTTGAGATCACTACTAACAGTGTGCGATAGCAGGATTAGACACAGAGTCTTACTTTCCATGCAAAAAAGGTAGAGTGGATACATCATAGGAAACCAGTGAGTGTTCTGTTGTAGCTATGGGGGCTCACGAGATCAGGATGTTAGTCTCATCCTCCCCCGGCAAAATAGAAGCAGCAAACAAAAACCAACAGATTTTTTTTTTTTTTTGCCATCAAGGCCAGGGTTGTCAAGATGATCTGTCCCAGACCACTAGATCCCACCTGCAAAGGGAAATCACATGTATCTTGACGATTAGACATCCAGCCCAAAAGGAACTGAAGGCAACTCATGGGTTTCTTAAGCTTAGATAATGTTTGCAATATGGCCGGTTTTCTGAAATGCAAAACACCAGCTCTATAACCCAGTGAAAGAGAAGGGCAGCCTTGATCCTTTAAAGAAGGTTAAACAGAAACATTAATTCTAATGTAAAGTCAAGCATAAATGTGGATCCACTTTGTTTTTCCCTGTTTCAATTTTTTTAAAATAAGATACTTTTGATAGAATGCCCACCAGAGGGCTCAGGGCACATTTTATTCATCTACAGAACAACACTGTGAAGTAATGGATTTTTAGTCCAATTTTACAGATAAGACCAAAAACAGAGAGTGACTTACCCTAAGCCTGGTGAGGTATGTGGCTGAGTTACAATTTATACCAGGCTGCCTGGTCCAACACGGTCACCGGTCCACTGAAACCAGGAACCATGATCAAGGCTGCGATAACAGGCTAAGTTGTATGGGTCTTCTCTCGATGTAAGAACTCTGGGGACCCTGAATATTTCCTGACCCTCTAAAGCATCTTGAGAGTGTTTTTGCTGCACACCCCCATCCCCTGTGAATTTCCCCCTTTATATTGTGTACATCTTGTGTAGCACTACTTAAAAACAGCAACTACTGCTGGGAAGTGTAGTAACACCTAAATTGTCTTCAAAACCATTTACTCTCTAACTAGTTTGTTGCTTCTGATGTCTTCCAACCTGTGTCAGAATTGTTTCCATGTTTCCAATCTCTCTGTCCACCTTTTCTCCTCTAATTATTGCTGCTGTTCCTCCTGCACCTTCCTCAGCTACTTTCCTCCTTTATCTTACAATCACTCTACAGTAACGGCTCTTTGAATCTGACTAAACTATTCCTGGCTTTGCCTCTTCATAGTGGGATGTCGTCCTCCCCCATTCGTGGAATGCAGTCTTTTCCTCCGAGTCTCCCGGTGCTCTGATTTGAGTTCCCGTCTATCCCAGAGAAAGTGGAAAGCTGTATTATTTCCTTGCCACTTCTCTTCATTATCTGATTCCCCTTCACCTCCAAAGTTCACTGCAATCTCCTTAGCCATCTTCAAAGATTTATTTATTTAGGAAGTTTGTTTGCCACTTTCCAGATCTCCTTGAGGTAGCTCACAACAACTATTATACAATAAGAACAGTATAAATTAATCATAACAATGGAAAAAAACCTTAACAAAACTATCCAAGTTAATAAGTTAAAAAATAACAATAAAAAGCACTGCTAGAAGCAAGCCAGGGCATAAAAGCACACAAAACAGCACCCTCTAAAATGATTTTGATAAAACAGTCTTTCAGCTAGGAGCAGATGATAAAACTGCTAAAATAAAGGAACCTCTTAATTAAAAGCCTGTGGAATGAGAAATATTTTGACCTGGGGTGCAAAGGAAAGTAGGGCAAGTCTCAAAGGAGAGATGCTACCATTGAACTTAAAAAGAGGATCTCATCTTTTCTTTAGCCAATAGACCTTTAGCAGTTCACAACTTCTAGAGCTCTTTTGCTTGAAACTGTTTGGATTCAACAAGAAACCCACAAAGAGTTGCAGGAAGAGTTATCTCATTTTTTTTTAAAAAAAGTTAATCCCCCCCGCCTGCCATTTTCACCACCCATCCTACCATCAGCACATCTCTCCTTATATATAATTGTGAAGTGGGGTGGCACTTTCTGAACATTCCACACACTCCTAAATCAGTTGGCTCCATGATGTGTCACTTAGAAGCTGTCCCTATCCACTGGTTGCATTGCCTGAGTCCTGCCTCCAACATTCTAAACAGTTTGCTGTTCCTCTCCCCCCGCATAGCCAGTCGGACCACAAAGGTCATTTGCATATGCAGCCTGATTGGCCTTTGCCTCTAACATTCTGAGCTGGCCATGGCTGGGAGGGTGGGGTATAAATGTAATAAATAAATAAATAATAAACAGTTTGCTGTTGCTGTTGGGAGCCATTGAATGTGTCCTGAGGTAAAATACATATCCAAATCTTCCCTTAAACAGTCACTGGAGTTGCCAATCTCCCTGTGGGGCCTGGAGTTCTCCCAGAAATCACTGTGTTTCCCAGCCACAGCACATCATTCCCCCTACAGACAATTTCCCAGGTATTACAACTGATGTCCAGATGACCAAGAGCAGTTCTCCTGGAGACAATGGCTGCTTTGGGCAGTGGACTCTATGGCATTATACCCTGCTGAGTTCCCTCCCCAGGCTCTACCCCTCAAATCTACAGGTATTTCCCAACCCAGAGTTGGCAACCCTGTAATTGGCTATGGAACCACTTTCCAGACCCTTGGATCCCAGAAGACATGGCATAGGAGGAGGTGCTTTTCTACCTTAGCTGCCACTGCATAACCCCAAATCAACATAATTCAGGGGTGGAGGGAACCATACCTGTTACCATGAGGCTGTCCTCCTATACTACCCACTTGGGGCAGCAAAATGACTTGAGACAGCCCTGCCTTACAGCTAACCAGGAGGAAATAAGCATGGCTTGCCTCCCTCTATTTTCCCTTCCTTCTGCCACCCCACCATCCATAGCTGGGACACTCACATGGAGCTTGCTTCTAGAGCTTGTTGCATTTCCCCCCACAACGGGCCTTACTCCTAGTACAAGTACATATTTAACAGTACAATTCTAAGGAGAGTTACTCCAGTCTAAGCCTATTTATTTCAATGGGCTTAGACTGGAGTAAGTCTCCTTAGGAATGCACTGTAAGGCACTCTGCAGAATGAACTCATGCTTGGTACTCCATAATGAAGTACTTCAGGAAGCACTTAAGAAATTCAGTCCTTAACTTTTTCTTCCCAAAAAATAGGGTTACCATATTTTGAAAAGCAAAAAAGAGGACATATTTCCCAACTGACTATTTCAAACAAGCGATCACTATGACAAATCTCATTTTAAATACCCCGACTATTTAAGCTATGATAATTGCTACTAAGGGGCTGTGGTGGCTCAGAGGTTAAGATGCTGAATTGCAGACCAGAAGGTCTGTAGTTCGGCAGTTCAAGACCCTAGTGCCACATGACGGAGTGAGCTCCCATCTCTGGCCCCAGCTTCTGCCAACCTAGCAGTTCGAAAGCAAGAAATTGCAAGTAGATAAACAGGTACCGCTTTGGTAGGAAGGTAAACAGAGTTCCGTGTGTCTCGGCGTTTAGTCATGCCGGCCACATGACCAAGGAGAAGTCTTTGGACAATGCTGGCTCTTTGGCCTGGAAACGGAAATGAGCACAACCCCCTAGAGTCGGATTCAACTGGCTTTTGAGCAAGGGAAACCTTTACCCTTTTAATTGCTACTAACTAGGAATATTCCTAAACTTCCAACCCAAAAAGAGGATATGTCTTCTAAAAAGAGGACATCTGGTAACCCTGCCATAAAAACATATCACTCGTTCTGAAACTAGGCCAAGACAGGTTTCTTTCCCAGGTTCCTGAAACTTCAAGACAGCCCAGACATTGCAGAAGGCATGCCCCAACCAATGCTTTTTTTTTTTTTTTTTTTTTGGGGGGGGGGAATTATCTGTCTCAGAGGCTCAGGAAGTTGTGGTGCCCTTCCCTCCTGACCCTAAACTTTTTGGGAGGAATTTTTAAATTAAAAACTCTCAGTGCCCTGGTACAATACTATGAATAAATTTGCAGGATGCTTTCTTTCCAAATGCCTGTTGCTGAGCTATTTGCAGAGTCACTAAGGACTAGGGATCGACAAGGTCCAGAAAAATGGTGGTCTGTCTGGTCTGTGGGGTTCACAGACACCCAGACCACAAACCACATTTCACAGAACGGATTGGATCCATTTGGGCCGTGATGCCCAAGTGGCGACTCTACCCACTTTCAGTTCACTTCTGGGTGAACTGGAAGTAGGTGAAGTCGCTGTTCAGCCTCTTAGCAAAAGCCAATTAAATTTTACATGGCCTTTGAAAAGCCACATGGCACATGAGTGAAGGCTGAGTGGCAACTTGCCATTTTGCCTTCACTCACATGCTGCTCAGCCTCTTTGGAAAAGCCATTTAACGTTTAAATTTTAAATGGCTTTTGCAAAACCAGGTGGCACGCCAGTGAAGGCCAAATGATGACTTCATTTTGCACATTTTGCAAAGCCAGGCAGTGCACAAGTGACGGTTGAACAGTGAGTCACCCACCCAGAAGTGGGTAAAGGCACGGCTTGGCCTTGTGCACTGTGGGGCTTTTGGGATGGTCCTGGGAGTTCTGTGGTGGCGGGTGCATGGACTGGGCTCATGGACTATGAGCTGAGCCTTGGTCCATGGATAAATTAGGTCCGTGGTCTGGTTCGTGCTCATCCCTACTAAGGACTCTTCAGGGCTTCAGTTTTGTCCCAATGTGGACTTACTGTTTTTATTTATTTCCATATTTATACCACATTTATCTCCCCAGTGGGGACTCAGCATGGCTTACAGTCATTCCCATCCCCCTCAGTTTTTATCTTCATAAAAACAATCCTGAGAAGTATGTTAGGCTGAGAGAATAATTGGCTCAACGTCTCTAGCAAAATTCTATGGCACAGTGGGGATTCGAGCATGGTCTGACACTCTAACCACTGCACCACACTGGCGCTCTTCCTTTTCCAGGCCCAGTTCCCTCTCTCTCTCTGTCATACACACAGTTACATGGAGCTCAGGGCTTAGTAGCTGAACAAGCATCACAAGCAGATGCATTTTGTTTGGCTTTGACAGCAGCCACAGTGTGTCCCTGGTATGCACGCAGTGTAAAAGAGTCAATAACAAGTCAGACAAAGCCACCAAAACAGTAACCCTTTACAAGTTATTCAACACCCCCCCCCCGCAAGTTCAAGACCTTCTTGGTAAGCCCGCGTGTCTTGGTTTTCCTTAAAGTACAAACTCACACCTTGCTGTGTGCATGCCTGGAGGATCAGACAAATGGCTGCCAAATATTAGTCCGCACCCTAACTTGGAATAAAAGTAACAACAGAAGGAAGAGAGAGAGAGAGAGAGAGAGAGAGAGAGAGAGAGAGAGAGAGAGAGAGAGAGAGAGAGAGAGAGAGAGAGAGAGAGAGCCTGTGATTGCAAAGTGGTTCATGAATGTTTTCCGTTCAAGGCATCTGACTGTGCTGACTGTGCTACAGAATGCACTCATCAAATCTATGGCTCAGTTGATGGAGTAGCAAATAGGCCTTTGACTGTAGTTCCGCATCCGAAGAAGATTTTCACCGGCAATTGGCTGAGCACAATCCGACTCGCACAATAACAGCTGTGAACCCTGCTGAGGGCATCTGTTAGGTTGTTAATACTGGCCGGGAATCATATAGCTCTGACTGTGTTTTGTTTACCAGCAAAATTCCTATGCTTTCCAACACAGCGTTAAAAGATATTGTACCTCCTGTTTGTTTACATATAATTCCGGGACTGGGCTGTCTCCGTTCCCTACTACTGATTTTCTTCCCTGCAGGGGGGCTAGCATATTGAAGGGCTTTTTATTATTTTCATTTCAACTGAGTTATAATAATAATACCAGCCTAAGATGTAAAAATGTGCTGTTAAAACAAAAGAGCGTTGCGGGAAGCAGGACCAGATTCCTGCGCTTTCCTTACACCAGGAAAGAGATTTTAAAAAATGGCATTTCAGAAGAACCAATCAGGCTTTGCAGAGATAGTCAAGAGATCATTTCCAGCCTTGGCAAAGTGAGAAGTATTTTTAAGAAATGGATGAAAAGTCCATGGAACCGGTTATTCAGCCAAACCATCTGCAGCACCAACGTCTTGCAGATGTTCATATCGCTCCTGTGCACCACTGACTGGCATTTTCTTCTGGACCTAGCTGCTGGCAGCCTGGACCCAGGAGCGAATGGGTGACAAAAAGGAGCAAAAGTTCTGACTGAAATAAGAGTTATTCAGGTATGAGAACAGAAGCTATGCATGGTATATGCAGCAATTTGAGCTTTGTACTCTCCGCAACTGAATGGTTTTTGAGTTTTTGGCCAACCACTGAGTGTACCCTTTCTGCGTTTGTCATACAGTTAGGCATAAGAACTAGAAATGTGTTTTATTCAAAACTTAAAACCTCAGGAAAATGAATTAAGAGGATTTTAGTGAAAGCTTCATCGAGGCAGAATCAGAACTTGGAACTGACACTCACAACACATCTCGCTTCCCTGTGCCCCATACAGGGCTCAAGTCTGGAAAGATTTTGTGATACACACACATACACCCCCCAAAAAAACACACATGGACAAGCCTCATATTGACTGCACAGCACATACAAAATAGTAATGCTTTCTGTCCCACCAAAAGCAGCCTGCTTCCATCTGGTATATGTGGCAAGTTACATGTATTGGTTAACTGTATGCTTTTTACACATTGCTTTCACACTAACCACATAATTGTTAGTCAGTTTTTAATATACATATATACACAATTATATACATAGAATACACAGAATACAGGTATATGTATAATATATATAGCAGTTCTTGTACACAGATGTGCTAGGGTTAAACTATTCCTTGCATTTGTCCAGTTGTCCAAATTTGTTTTGCTATTAACTTAGCCCACAATAAAAGGTATTGTAAATCAAGGATGACAGAGCATTTTTAAAGCTTCGTTCATGGAATGAGCTCCACACAGTAAAGGCTTGCCTACTCAAAACATACAAAGAGTTACAGTAAAAAAAAAAAAAAAAGGAGAAGACATTGGTATTAATATAGTGAAGTCCTCTGTCCATTAGTTGGCAGTAATTTGTATTTGTTCCTATATAACTACTCCAAAATGATCTAGCAGTTGAAAAGTGGAGGCTAAAGCCATGTTAAAGCATAAATAAAACGTTGCAAGTTTCTCATATAATGAGCAAAGCCTTGTGGTGGCACAAAGAAAACCCCCCAACCCAGTGACTTCTAGTGGCCACTATGATTAGTTATTTACTGCATAAGGTCACAGAAAACAGATTAAACAAGCACGGTGTAAAGAAACACTACCAAACAACATTTATTTTACAGACCTTCAATAATAATATTTGGTAGAAATTAGGCTTTATTGCTTTTATAATGAAGAATGGTTTTTTAAAAAAGAAAAGGATCAATTGCTGTTAAACATCTTCCAAATGAATGGAGTGGATTGTTAACTCAAAATAGTTGCCTGCAACAGTCATTTTCTGGAAGTGCTTTTCTGGAAGTGCTTCAGTGTTAGCATCATTATAAAATAACAACGGTGCAAGAGACTTGTTCTGAGGGACTACAAAAGGAATTTTGCTGTGAAACAGTCTAATAAAATAATATGATATAAAAAGACAATTCTTAACATACAAAAATCTTCTTTATTAAAGAAGGATGGTTAACTTATGTTTATCCTTTCGTCTGATAACTGACCCTTCTGAACAAACGGGAAACATATTTTTCTTGAAAAGGGAAACAGCATACCGAGGGGGGACGACAACCCCCCCCCCTGCATAACAGCACAGCACGTAGGGTTTAGACAACTATCCTTCAAGATTATATCAGATTAGAGTGATTTTCTTTCTTTTTCTTTTTTTTTGTAGTAACTCAAATATAAAAATTATGGTTTGGAAGATGATGGATTTTCTACCATTATTTATATGTCCATTTTATTATTTTTACCTGAGTAAACAGATTACAAGACAATGTATAGATAATTGCCTATATGTCTGTGTACAGTCTACGCAGATTTGGAGCTCTGGCATGTGTGGGGATCTTCTTTCTGGATTTAAATTAAAACCAGCCTGCTTGGACAAAGGAACATGTGTGGGAATCAGCTCCCTCTATTGAAATCAGAGGAATAACTGTGATCAGGCAGAGGAATTGTGAACAGGCATAGGGACTGCCATACCTTGATGGATTGCTGAATGGGAGTTTGGGCACAGTCTATGTCCACCACAAACTTCCATTCACATCAATGGGCTTTTGTAGAATCTCCTCTAAAATGATTCAAGTAGCACAGAAGCACTTGCTGGATGGTTTCCATTAAGTAACACAAGGTTAACTGCTATCTATGTAACGGCTAGTTCTGTGCTGACAACTTCGTGTATGCAGATTTACAAATACAAAATGGGTAGGAGTTACAAAACATTTACTGAACAGTAGAAGTCTTCTATACAGATCAGTAGGCGCAACAGAATTATGTACAGAAATGTATTTTCGTCATGTTTTGTGCAACTTTGCCCCCGTGTGCACCGGAAAGGCTGCTATCAATAACTCAGATATTCACATGTCTTAACGCAGCTGGCAATGGAGAAATACAGAAAATAGAACTACAGCTCCCAAACTAATACTGTGCTATGCAGACATCTGTTATTCATATAGTGCATATATCAGAGTTACATATAGCAGCAAATACAGACAATGGCATTTACAGTTTCTAAGTTTGTTACATTTTATTTATGTGGGAATGAACTAACACTTCTGTCAAAGAATGTGGCTGTTAGGAAATTATGCAGAAAAATTACTGCAGTAGGAATAAATCCTTTCCAGTAGTAATTAAACCAATCAGAAGCAGTATTAACTTAGAAAATTAAAAAAAACACACACAAGATGAATTTCATCTTATCTGGGTAGTTTTGTTAATTTAGTTCACTGTGAAATCTATCAGATGCTCCCATTGTTTTTGTGCTGTTTGCTCCTCTCTTTCCTTGGTTTTCTTTTCCTCTGTTTAACTTATCGCAGACTGAAGTAGGAGGAGAAGCAATTTCTAGCTAGAGTCATGTAGGTGTATCCTCTCCCTGCCAGATGTTCAGTAATTTTTACGAGGTAAGTTTGGAGTAACTTGGAGGAGAAAATTTACGTTTTAAGTACTTCAGAATATAAAGTGGAAGACAGCTTACGACAGTGATGGCTGACACTTTCCACAGGAAGGTCACAGTTGTGATAAAGGCAAGATCTGTGAACGTGAACAAGGGAAAATAAGTTATAAAAGCAGGGAAGAGGAGAATGACCGTTGTGCAAGATCAGTAAATATCACTATGGTTTAGGGCAACAATGTGTCAGGAACATGCTATTTTTACAATAATAGTTGATGTCACATGATTTTTTTTAACAACGCGTTTTTCTTCATTCAGCGGTTTGTCCTAACAATGAATTGAGGGACACTGCGAAGACACGATTTGAAAATCTTATATTCTAATAATGAAGTTGGCAGGTTTGCAGAAAAATGGGAAATCCACCCCCCCCCCAAAAAAAAAAACATCGGGGACTTTAAAAAATCTGAAAATGATAAACGGAGCACCTGTAGCTTATGTAGCTTTAAAAAATGGATTCCCTCAGTGGCTGTGGCTAGGCAATCACAGTATTCCACAGGCTGGGCTTCTGTGAGTAAAAAGGCAGGGGGAGGGGGCAGGGCCCTTTCTAGGCCTATTTTGGCCTTTGAGGGAGGATTCATTGGGGCTAGGCCTGACTAGTGTTGCCAAGTCCAGGTTGGGAAATTCCTGGAGATTTTGTGGTGAAATCTGAGGAGTGCAGGGATTGGAGATGGGAGAAGCTTCAGCATGGTATAATGCCACAGAGTCTACCCTCCAAATAAGTCATTTTCTTCAGGGGACAGATCTCTGTTGTCTGGAGTTCAATTACAGGAGTTCAGTTCTGGGGGATCTCCAGGTCCCATCAGATCAATTATAATTGATCTCCAGATGACAGAGTTCAGTCCCCCAGGAGAAAATAACTGCTTTGTGAGGTGGCCTCTATGACATTATACCCCGCTGAGGTCGCTCCCCTCTTTAAACCTCACCCTCCCAAGGCTCCAACCCCAAATCCCCAGGAATTCCCCAACCTGGAGCTGGCAACCTAAGGAGAACTGATCTCTGTAGTTGGGAGATTGATTGTGATTCCTGGAGAGCCACTGTTGCCACTGCTGGGGGGGGGGAAGCAGGTGGAAGGCCAGGAGAGTGACAGGGGGCAGAAAGAGATAGTAATGAGGTGGAGAAGCAGAAAAAGAGAAAGAGTGATGAGGTGGGAGGCTGAAAAAGGAAGAGAAAGTGATGAGGTGGGGCAGAAAGAGAGAGAGAGAGAGTGACAAGCATGGAGGTGAGAGAGTAAGAAAAAGGATGGCAGGAGGGAGAAAGAGAGAGACTGAGAGAAGTAAGGGGAGAAGGGAGGATGCAAAGGTGGGTGGAATGGGATAGCTGCTCCCACAAGTTCCTTGTGGGTCCCCACTTGTGTTACTCTATTGGTCTTGCGCTCAAAGACAAGCAAAGAAAATACTGAAGCCTCTCTCTTCCTTTGTCAAAGTCAGCACAAGAATTTAATCTCAAGTCATCAAGCTACATAAGCATATATTTTTTCATGGATGCAGTTTTGCCCAATGATGCGGTACAGTTAATCTACTAAAGCTTAACACACCAGTTAAAAATTGCCCCACCCCCAGTTAAAGCAACAGGAATTGGGACGTTCAAAGGACCTCCATGCAATGTTCCAGCCCCCTCTACCCTCTGCCAAACGGTGTAATCAAGACGCTACAGAAGTGCCTTTTCATCCGTTTGCATCCAAAGCTGAGGGCCAGTTTGTAGGGCTTCAGCAGCAAAAAACGTATAACGTTCAGTTGAACTGTCAATTTAAATATATCTTTCCACCCTGGATTTTCCCAGCATTGCCAGGACCTCTGTATTTAAGATTTTTTCATCCTAATTTATAATACCACCCCCAAATATGAAGAAGTATGTTTCTAACAATGAATGACATCTCCCCCCCCACCTGTTCCCTTTTAATCAATGGCGGATCTTCAGTTGTAGCTGACCTGCTCAGGATTCCCAGAAAGCACAATAAAAAAAATTTAATGCAATTGACAAACCAGGTATTTCTAATCAGTGGAGTATAAAATGGGCTCTTTGGGTTTTTTTATACTAGTGCCAGAATAATAATTATTTTGTGTTGGTGCTCTGTGATGCACCTTATTTAGGGAACAGCAATTATACCTACCTAAGAAAGCTCCAAAAGACACTCTGCCTATACCTGCTCCGACAGAAGAAGAAAGGACAGATTTATAGAAAGAACAAGGGAAAAGGAAGAGATGCAATATACCAAAAGGAATGTGTTAGAAAGCTCTGAAAGGTTTGAAATGAGTTAGTATTTGAAAACTACTCTTCTAGAGAGTTAATATACAACCCCCCAAATTCTGAAACATATTCTAAAAGTGAAACATTAAAACTAAAAGCGAACTTAAGTCAGGCCATGTTATAGAGAAGCACATGATTAGCCCTGTGTGCTCCACATGGCTTTGAATTTGGATACTTAGTGTAGGAGTTGTATCCTAAAGGATGCATGTAAGCCCTTGGAATAAGGTTTGATGCTTATGTGCAAAAAAAGGTCATTTCATTGTAACAAGCTGCATTGCGTAACACACAGTAACCAATCAATACCTCAGCTAAAAGTATACAGCGGAATACAGCCTAGACAAAATTTAATACTGTCCTGACCATTTTTGTTAATGATGAACCATTTAATGATATGATGTCTCATAACAATACAGTGGAGGCTGTGAGCAAGGTACAAGTTACACCAGTGATTGCTACTCACCAAAATATTCATTTAGAAATGCAAGAGAGGCCACATAGCAGCCAAGACTGAAGAATTCAGCCACCACCATTAACCAGTGCCATGTTCGTATAGTAAGTGCAACCATCAAGAGCTCCGTCAGGATAAGAGCAGTGAAGGAAATGGCAACAACATGGACAAACTCGGATTCAAAGAGCAGGAGAGCTCCATACATCAGAATGCCACCTGAGAACGGCACATAAAACATCACAGATTCATTGTACAACCGTGTTTCATAAAATACTTCCTTAGGACTGTGCCTTCTAGAAATGTTCTCTTACTCCAAGAGCAGCTTTTAATAATTCGTTTCTTGAAAATTACACTGCTGGATGTTGAAAAGCAATGGTGGACTGGAAAGCAAAAATGGCCCTGCTTCCCCTTGGAAGGGAGAGGGAAGGAGAAAGAGGAACATCCCTGAACAGGTTCACTGTGGTTCCCGTCCACTTTGCGAGCACCCTTTTTCTTATGGTTGTGGCGAGGGCTGCAGCTCCCCCACGTCTTATGCAAACAGGGTCCATTGGCTCTTGTGAGGTGAGTGTTACCACTTTGTGGTGGCTCCTGCACATGTCACAGCAGCAGTGGCTCCTGAGTACTTTGTGTATGGTGGTGGCTACAGGGAGGTGGGCGCTGGCACTGGTGGCGGCAGCAGCAGCAGCAGCAGCTCCTGCTCTCCTGATGCAAGGCAAGGCCCACCAACTTGTAGGCCAGTGGCGCCTTCCCACCCCATGTTGGGCCACCCTGTGGTCAGGGTAGCAGTAGCACCCCCCAGGCTACTGGTACATTGAGAATTTCCCCGCTGGCCTAAATATCCAGTATGCCTTGCTGTAAAGACTGCTGCTAAAGTCAGCTGGTCAACAATTAAATACATTTCAGTAGCTTGCATTTCTTCCAGGTGCAATTGTTAATTAGATTTTTGACATGCTCTGATTTGTTCTGTAACAATCCTAAACAAAAGTGTGAATAATGCTTTTAACTAATGTTATAATTCAGAGTTTTAAAAGCATACTACTATAATTCTATAAAGAATAGCGAATATGCTTTATATGCAGAAACTCGCAGGGAACTTGTGGGGAGGAATCATCCCATCCCCTCTGCCTTTCCTTCCTCCCCTCTTCCCCATCCCATATCCATCCTCGCTGCTTTGCCTACCCACCTACCCTCATTGCTGCCTTCACTCACCCATCACACCCCACCCCTCACTGCTCTGCCTAACCAACTAACTCCCCATCCTTGGCGCCACATCCCCTTTCCTTTCCTTCCCTCCCCCTCCACCACACCTCCATCCGTGCTGCTCTACCCCCACCTTTGCTACTCTCAACTCCAACCACCCAACCCATTGTCAGGTTTGCCAGGTTTGCCTGGCTGCCTCCTGCTCATTCCCCATTACAGGGGCCAGCCTATTTCTGGGCTCAGGGGCAGGAGTGGCGATGCTAGGAGTCACACTGCCTGCAGTGGGCCTCTGAGATTCATGGTAGGGAATTTCCTCCCCCCTTCTTTCTTACTGGGCCCAGCATGGCTCCCGGGCACTGCCACTGTCATTGCTGGATCCAGTGCTGCCCCAGGGCTCTTCAGTCGACTGGCAGAGGCAGGTGCATTCTTTGCGCTTGCACAGATAATGCTATTTTACTGCTGGGGGAATTAATCCCCATTTTAAAAAAAAAGGATTTCAGATTTTTCTGCAAACGTGGGAGGTCACCTGAGTTTGCAGAAAACCTGTTTTGGGTAAGCGTGGCCCCAATCCACAAATTTAGGTCTCAGCAAATAGGGGGTGCACTTGGGAAATGGTATATAGATATGTAAGCATTAATTTCTAGCACAAAAAAAACCCAATCCATGATGCACTGGGCAAAAAAAGCCCAACATAGTTTGAATGTGAAATTTATAAAACACAGAAAGAAACACAAAATGCATGAAATTTTAAGCTTTGGGAATTTAAAATAAATAATTTAAATAAATTTAATTTTGAAGCTGAAATAGTATGCTTAGAGGTCAGAAATTATTTAAGTCTGAAAAATCAGAGAGATCTCCTACCTTGATAAATACTGATTAAAACCCAGATGAGGAATGTCTTAAATGACAAAGATCTTCCCTATAGGAAACAACAAAGACAAGCAAGTGATTTTTATATAAACTTAAGAAGTGATTTTTATATAAACACAATTTAATAACTTTAATAAAAGATACACATCTCTTATTTAAATGAAGAGCTACACATGGAAAGGCAAAATATTTTATTTTATACATTCAGTAAGCAAGACGTTAAAAGGTATTGTTGCATCCTACCAGCCTTTCCGATGGTGTGAGGAGGGACATTCTTGCCTGATCCATGCCCCCCCCCCCCGCTCCATCCTACATGGTTTTTTGTCCATGAAGATCCCATAGTCCTCAGCGAAGCCTTCTTAAGGGTAAAAAAGAAGTCCTGCTGGATTTTGCACCAGTTGAAAAGCTGGTAGGATCCAACCCATACACTTGTTTCAGAACTCAGGGAAACACAATAAAAATCTCTGCTTTCACTGATCTATTTGCTAGAGCCAGATTTTAAGGCCCAGTGCTGCTGGATTTTTTTTTTATTGAGAGAAGAATTACAATGAGGGGAGAACAGTTACAAGTCTGGAGCCATTTTTGGTTGTTAGAAAATAGCACTACCACTGAACACAAAAACATTTACTTTAAATGTAGTGTGTGTGGGGAGTTTAGAATTTAGAAGTTAATGAATGGCATCATTATTAGTCAGATTTTAAAGTAACAATTGCATCTGGGGGGAAAATTTCCTCTAGTCATTTTTATCAGGGAGCTTTTACTTTCTGATTATTGACAGTAGCCATAATCTAATCTACATTCACATATTTCACTCTTCCTTTTAAATCAATACATTGGATTGTATGCTGGATTGTATCCATGTGCCATGACTTCCCACTGTGGCACATTTACCCACACAGAATGACAGCTGTTGTAGGCGCAGCTGAAATTTTACAGAGTTCTGAACTGTGGCAAACTTTGCTGAGTGTAAAAGGTTGGAATATTAAGCGAATTTTGAGGTTGGTTCAATAAAAGTGAAGGCATGTAATTTGGAGAGCCCTGTCTACACCAAGAACAGATATTTTAGCAGGCACACTAGGCACAGCTGTACCTTTATCTAGTGAACTAATTTCTCTGAAAGGGAAGGTGAACAACAACAACAACAACAACAGTTTTCTATGGAAATAGCAGCAAGTTTCAAGCATTATGATCTTCAAGGCATCTGCTCTGCCCGTACCTTCTGGGCTTCATACAGAGAAAAACAATACTGCATGTACAAAATTATATCCATATCCATTTCAAATGCCTTTACCTTAGTAAGGTCTTTGTAAAGTTCAGGATACAGCAATGCCATTTCTGGTTTAACATCTTGATCCAGCACTAAGGAGAAGACTGGAAACATAGTGTATATGGTTGCATACCTTAGGGGGGAAAGTTGTTATTTTAATTCATACCTTCACACTATAAACTCTTTCCCTCCTCCAGTAAAATCGTGACTTTTGTGCAAGGTACAATTCTGGGCATTTTTTTTTACAATTAAACATAATTTGATCCTGGGCACCTGCAACTGTTCTGCCCCCTGTATACCTAGGAGACCTTGACTGCCAGCAGGGAAGGCAATGGCAGTCAGGGCTTTCTGCCACCTGTTGGTGCAGTGAACCTTATGCATGTTTTCATCCCACGTGATAAACAAAGCAAAAGCTCGTGGGCGTTAGTACACAAACATGACTTTCAGGGAGTAAATTTTGTCCCATGTGAATTTTATGTAACATTAGTATTGCCCAGGAGGCCAAAGGGGAAAAAGTGCTGGGGGATAGCAAAGGAATGCTGCTGTTCAGCTCAGTAACTCTGTCTGAGGGATCAAATGGACTTCAGTCATAATGACTGTCCTAAAAAAAATAACTTTGCAATATTTTTTTCAAGAACTGCAGTGCCTACTTACCCTACCATTAGGAACCCCTGGTATAAAGGAACAGACGCAAAATAGAAGACTGAAGAAAACACAGCCTGGAGAAAGAACATAATTAATTACATCAGAATTGTTACAGAAGTTCATCTTCTGCATCTGGAAATTATTTGAATGATTAGAACAAAATTTTCCAGAAACTATTTTCCATCTAAGTAACAGGAATTAAATACCTGCATAGTTGAAATAATAAGGCCTCTGTGCATGACAAACTGACCAAGTGCTGCCGATCTTTTGTAACTATTGCGACCGTGTACCATCAGTAGCCTGCCAATGTGTTTGAACTGTGTGATGGAAAAGTCAGCCGCCAAGGAAGCTTGCTTTCCCTCCTGGACAGAAAACAAAGCCACATGTTCAACTGTCAACATTATACAAGAGAAAAAAACATGAAAAAACTGAACAGGAGGGAAACTTCTACTCTCCCCTTATTCTTTCTACCTGCCTTCTTGGCCACTGAAGCTTCACCACACCTGCCATCTCCAGCTCTCTTTCTGGGTCCTGCTTCCTGCCTCCCACTGGCCACCCCCCTCCATTCCTTCCCCTCTCACTGCTCTGCAATCTTGCCTTTTACACCCTCTCTGCCCCTTTCCTGGTCCCCCCACCTCTTTCTGTTGTCAGCAACCCAAAAGGCCCCTCAAAGGTTTTTGTTCTGTGATACCTGTGCATGCACAGATGTTGGTGTTCTGTTGCTGTTTTTTTTTTTTTTGAGGGGGGATTAGTCCCCATTTTAGAAATATATAGGAAAAAACCTACTTTAGTTCCTGTGTACCCCCCTCCGTCCAGATTTTTAGATCTGCATGGAGGAACTACACTTGGCAATTAACATATGAACAATGAACATCTCCAGATTTGAACTTTGGAATAATGGTTTTTAAAAACATAACACACACTTTTGCTATTGCTATCACAATACTCCAATGACTGAGATATACGTACAGTCAGTCTTTACCATTTCAACACAGGGATTCTAATACATTACTGTTATGTTCACATTCAATTCAGTCTTCAGCTGTCATACCTTCCCTTCAATTCCAATTCCACAGTCTGCTGCCTGGATCATACTGACATCATTTCCCCCATCACCTGAAAATGTGTGAAAGCATACTTGAGACTGTTCTGGTAAGCTTTTAAACATTTATCAACAGAATTTTGTGTTACTTTGAATTATTTTCATGAGTAACTGGAATTAACTTTAAGGTTAAAAGTAGATTTGCTGTCTAAGTTTTTGAATTAATCCAGAGAAATTTTATATACTTCTATCTTTAGTTTCTGGTCTCCTATATGTAAAGGATACTTTAAAAAATATACAATGAAACAAAGAACTGGTAATCTACTTATTAAATACTGCAAAGGCAGTGCTTGTACAACTTTGGAAGAAACAGCAGATCCAAAAGAAAGGAATAATTACAAACATAATTCAGGAAAAATGTTTGGTTGCTTCTGCCCATGTGGCACAGGGAATTTATTATGTCAGAATGCAGAACTGTACTGGATAACATCACATGCTGACCAGTGATTCCTCTGTGAGGTATAAGTGTTACATTTCTATTTGTTTTTGTAGGTCAGTAGTCTCCAGGAACACCAGGACAGTTGAAGTGGTGGGTAGCACTTCCACTGGAAGGGGGTGGTGGTTTTAAGGTTAAACCACTCCCCCTTCAAGTGGAAGTGTCTACTACAAGCCAATGGGGCACCTAAGATCTAAGTCATTATTAAAAGCTTATTACAAAAACATCTTATCATGCCATTCTAACTTCAATTAAATTTATTTTTCAGTACTTTAAATATATCATAAATGTGCCAATAAGAGCGAAACCAGAGCTGATACTTACCTATTGCACACGTACGTTTTCCAGTGTGGTGCTGTAATAGTTTTACAATGTGGGCTTTTTGAGTGGGTGAACATCGGCAGCATACTACAGCTGGACACTGACATGCCAATTCTACAAATTCGTGTTCATAGTACTTCAAACAGACCTAGAGAAAGAAAAATTCAATTTGCTTGGCATTCCATTACTCCAGCAGTATTTTTAGCTTGTCCAACATGGGGACAAACAGTTAGCTGAAAGTAGTAAGACTGTGTGTACTATGTCCACAGATCTAGAGTTACTAGTTGTCATGGACTATTACCAGAATTGGTAACATGTACTAGAGAGCTGGTTCTGTTGCAGGAACTACTGCTGCTGGAGAAGGAGAAGTTATCATGAAGCTTGTGTAGTGGTTTGTTTCTTACAGAACGGTTTATTATGATACTATGGTGAAAGCAGCAACTCCATCTCCGTCAGAAATGCACATGTCTCTTCTAAAATGCCTGTCCATTGTATATAACCCTGCTCACCTCTGTGTACATTACAACAGCATGTGGCTTGAAGGGGCTGATCTGGATAAAAATCAACTAGCAGTAAGCAAAAAATCCTTGAGAGGTCATGGCTAGAAGATTTTACAACTATGTGAGTGTCACAAAAACAGGGTTGACAGGTCACAGTCAATACATGGTGCGGGTTATTTATTCCTCAACAGAGTCATTTGGGGTGCAACACTCTTTTAAATAAATGTATTCCCAGCTTCTGCCCTTTCATTCTGCCACTTATGCAATTTATGGGTGTGACAATGAGAGCATGTTCACATTCCGAATGAATTTAAAACCCTAAAACAGGATCTAGCAGGAAGCCTTAATGCAATCTTCTTACTGAACATGCTTAGTAGAAAGTACTAGAGGTTTATGCATTCCTAGCCCTGCAGTTGCAGGGAAGGAAAAAAATGATATTAGGTAACAAGCTGTGGTGACTTGTAGCCCCTAACCACAACTCTCATTCCTCCAGAATTGCAGGGTCTTATGCAATCTGTCCAGAAACGCTGTTCTGAATGCCAGTCCCCAAACAGTAATCTTTGGCCCAGCTTCACAGGGTGGGGGGACATATAGATCCTAGCATCTGGTCAGTACTCTGTTACCTTTTCCCCACAGACCAAAAGCAGCTGAGCCTTAGAGAATAATTCTTAAACCTCCCCACTATTAAGCTGCTTTAGGGGTTCCCACACAATATATGAGCATTGCTTTACACTGCAACTGGTAGCTGTCCAGCAAGGATTTGTATTATCAGAAGAACTGTGCAGCAGGCTGCAATCCTCAAAAAGGTGTTCTCTTTCTATTGGCGGACCCCAGAAACTATAAAACTGCTGGAACATTGCAATCGCTCCAAGAAACTTCCTCTTATTTTTAGTATGAGAAAAGTAAACTGGTGTCTTTAGGACAGACGTTATGGCGCACTGGCTCCTGTTCCTCGATCTGGTTGAACTTATAGTATCAGATGCTCCACAGTCTAAGACGAGCTGCAGAATGTTTTCCGTCAGAGACGTCGCTGAGTTCCCCTCTGAGTTGTATAGGGGCAAGTCTATTTTAAAGTAATAATAATAAAAATTAACTGCACTGTAAACTGACAAAGGGCAGGCCCTTACCTCCAGAGAGTCTCCAGATATGACCAAAGCACAGTCATGTTTTCTTCTGAACGCATTCAGTTCCAAGTGAGCTTCTCCACGACTGGTTACCTTAATTAAAAAGGAAACATTCAAAAGCTGAAAGTGAAACTGTTAAATATATTTATATGGACAAACAAGTACATTTGGCCGTAACTGAATTCCTGTTTTTTTCCAGGCCGCTGGAGAATTTATGTTATTTGGGACAGAAAACTGCCTTATCAGCTGCACATTCCTCCCCTCCCCTGCAACAGCCTCAGCTTTCTCATGGCTGGGTCATCTAGACAGAGAATGGCAGGCCAAACCAGCTGCATTTCCCCACAACTTCTTCATTTCTTTTGCTACCCTCTGCTCTACATTTTGAGCTTTCCTTTCCTTCAGAGAACCATGTTCTAGAGCAGTGACTATGTTTCACCACGACATTAACTCTTTTAGTATACTTATCAAATGGACGTTAAACAAATGATCACTGTTTTGCAGCATCAGCAATACTAATACCAAAACCCCAACCCTCCCAACTTTTTGTAGCTGTACTTACAGGTCTGAAAATATGAATATCTTGCGTTCTGGATACCAAGTGAGAACTTTTTGCAATACAAGTGGCAGTCTCCAGTTTATCACCTGTTAGCATCCATATCTATAAGATAATTTTAGAGTTTGTTCAGTTGATGACTACTTGCCTAGTTGATTCCCATTTTTTTTGAAAAAAACCTTCGATGACCATCTTCATGAACAGTGGTCTCATCATTCCCTATTCAGTCATAATGAGTGGTTCTTCTACCTTTAAACAAAACCCAAAAGGCTCAGGCTGCCAGTTTTGCTTGGGAGAGAGTGCAAGGTGCAGCTCCTGAGCTCTGTGCAAGCAAAAATGGATAGCTTAGTTGGACATGAGAACGGCCACCATTTCATCTAGACAGAATACCTGGATTACTCCCATAATACTCTGAATTTATATAGTGCAGCTGAAGCGCCTTGCTGACCCACACAGCATCCAGGTGTGGAAGTCAATTTTATTATCCATACAGTGCTTGTATGGATTCAGTAGTAGCTTTCCTAAGGACTTCCAGTGAATTCACTCCTGAGATGAGCAATAAGTGAAGGTTTGAAACTCTCAAGCTCTGAACTGTGCCTAAACATCACTACCTGCCTAACCAGAGTTTCTTGGAGTTCCCATCTAAGCTTTGGGAGATGTTTTCATGGGATGACCATTTTACAAGCAAATTAGCCTGTATGTGGAATGTTTCCACAGGGGAAAAAACATTTTGGGGCTGCTACACATATGTGGAACAGGTAAAACAATACTGACATACAGTTTGTATGTATTTAAATTGGGGGCGGGGGGAGAGCTGACTGCTGCTGTTACATTCCAGTGTCTCCCAAAGTGACAACACAGCTGTGACAGTGCTGAACCAAGCTCCTGCTTTTATTTTCTTTTAAATTAATTAAATCCATTACTACCCACCTTTCTCCCTAGTGGGGACCCAAAGTGGCTTAAATCATTCTCCTTTCTTCATGTTATCCTCACAACAACTCTGTGAGGTAGGTTAGGCTGAGAGAGCGTGACTGACCCAGGGTCACCCAGAGGGCTTCCGTAGCATGAGTGGAGATTCAGACCTTGGTCTCCCAGATAACTAGTCCGACACTCTTAACCGTTACATCACACTGGCTCTCTTTTCTTGTTCTGCTGCCTATTCTGCAGTTTTCAAATGCTCCAGTGTCCACTACTTCCCACATGTTAATACAACTGGATTCTCAGTTATCTATGGAAATGAACCCACCATGTAAAGAAAATAAATTAAAAGGCATTAACAGTCTATAACTGAATAAGTACCTTTATTCCAGCATTTCGCAGCATCTCCAGAGTTGGCCTCACATCTGCCTGTAGTTGATCTTCAACTCCAGTGAGGCAGAGCAATTCCATTTCTCTTTCTAAACTCTCCACAACTGCAGCCACCTTGAGGGCTCTGTCATGTATACTTAATTTTGCTTGGTTGTATCTGTTCTGTTTGCAACAAGACACAGTGAAATCTTATTTTTCAGGCTGCTATACAGAGAGGAAAGATTTTTGACTACTTCGGTACTTGTTAACAATTAAGTGTTAAACCATAAATGGTTAGAAAAGGATTGGGCAAAACACTTCTGTCAGTGGAACTGGCGGTAGTGCCTTGGCAAGGCAGGGTAGGAAAAAAGTTCTCAGGCTTTTCTCGCTTGGGATGTCCACAGCTTGATAACAATGAAGTGAGAGCATTTGAGGTAAAGACCGTCTATTAGTTTCCCAAGAAGTAGCAGAGCTGGTTTGCACTAGACAAAGCAATGAGTGCCATGGCACCTTAAGACTAACACATCTTATACAATGATGTCTTACATCTCTGCATCTTTCAGAGGTGCTTTATCAGCATGGACAAAAAGGGTGTCACATGAAAACTGAGTGGTAAAGACTTTCAGGAACCTACCACTTTTCATCTGTCCGTCCCCCTTAGGAACACAGAAGAACACCAGTAGCCCTCTATATGTGACCCCCTCTGTGTCCTGACTGAACATGTGGAGAGGGAGACTGGGAACTAGCACAATGGCTCTGCCCTCCTACTTCCATGTGACTTGTCAGTACAGCACCTACATGTGGAGGCAGTGTCCACATGTACACTCCTTGTATGTGATCAAGGATGCTGCTTTTCTTTTTCTTTATAAATATTTTTTTTATTTTCTAAACTACAGACCTATAGGGACTGAGGGATGGGATAAGCCTAAAATTACAAGTAGCAAGGATCATTAATACAAAGAATTAAAGTTTTGATACTTCCCTAATACACCAATAGTAAAATATGTGAGTTAACAGTATAAAGGTATAAAAGTATAAAGCAGGCAATCACAATCATACTAGGCTATAGTGTGAGCACCTTAGCTTTAAAGTTAAGTATTAAAAGTTAACATCAGATTATCAGAGTTAATCTATTTTGCTTTCTTCTTCCTTTTAAGCTTCTTTTCAAAATCTAGTTTAATTTTTAAAGGCTTATGGGCAGCCGCCCCTAATTCAGCTTCAAAGTCAAAGGATTCTGCCAAGCCACTCAAGGTATTGTCAGAACTTTCCCCATCGTTGAGTTCTTCCTCTTCTGCGTCTTTGTTATCCTCTTCTTTCCCAGATCCCTCCATCACTTTCTGTTGTTGCTCCAGGTACTTTTTTGCTTTCGAAACAGAGTCAATCTTTTCTTTTTTCCCATTGAAGTTGAAGATAAGCCCCTCCAGTACAATTCATCTGTATGTGGTGTTATTTTTTTGCAAAAACATAGCTCTCTATATTGTCTCCTTCTTTTCCTAATTTCAAATGGAATGTCTTTTAAGACTTTAATTTGTTCTCCTTTAATTTTCAAGATAATTCCATTTGTTGCTTTCAAAATTCTGTCTTTTGTAGACCTTTTTGTGAATTTCACGTACACTTCCCCAGGTAGCTTATTTTTTTAATATAATCTGGATAAGTACAGTATATCAAATCAATATCGTTTTGTAGAACTTCCGCTGATAAGCCTACCATGGGAGCTGTCTCTTCGCTTAAAATTTCTTTCAGGTTTTCTCCTTTCTGTTCTGGAATATCTTGAAATCTCAGAACATATGCTGATTTCTCCACTTGAAGATGTAGTAATTGCTGGTTCCTAGATACTTTTTCATTTTCCACCACCTCCAGTTTTTGTCCAAACTCTTTGGACTTAAGCTCAACTTTTTTCAGCTTCTTATCTATCTTCTCTGTTTTTGTTGAAGTTTCTTTGAGCTCCTTTTGCAACATATCAAACTTTTCATTGAGATTTGTCAACTGGTCCAGTAGAGGGCGCAAAGCAGCAGCAATCATTTTGGGAAAGTCTATGATTACTTCCAGTCTAGTAGCCGGAGAAGATGTGCTGGCAGTTCTTGTTGCAAGTTTCGCTTTCGCCGTCATTCTTTCCGCGCACTGCATCATTATTTATAGTTAGAGAAAAGTTTTTAAAAGTCTCTGATGTTCTGGTTTTAAGTCGCTTTCTTGCTATTTCGCCCCACTCTCAGCCACTCTCCACGCTCTTCCAGCCGCCCTCTCAGTCTCTGCTTTAAACTCAGTCTTTTCGGGATCGGGCATTCCCCTCCCCCTTCCGCTTGTTTGGGACTTTGGTGAGGCTTTACTTCTAACGTTTAGGTGACTGTTTGCTGGGGCATGAGTTTACTCACGTTTTTACTTGCGCTTGTTAGAAGGTAGAGAGGATCGTTTGCTTCGGATCTCTTGTGCGCTCTGGCCAGTGTGCGCCTCTTGTGCCATTGCTGGCTCTATGCTGTGGGGACCTATCGAGGCAAAAAGGAGCCTCAATCCCTTGGCTTCCGCATTGGGAGAGGCACCTCTCGTGCCCTAGGCAACGACCCCCTTACAAGGAGTTGTGAGGGTCCAAGATCAACTTGGACCCTTTCCCATCGGCATGATTTGTGGGTTGCTCACATCAAGGCTATGATGGAGCATGCCCGCCTGCAAGCCGCCAAAACCGGAAGTCCAAGGTGCTGCTTTTCAAATGATGCCAAACACTGACACTGCCTCTGCACACAGGTGTCAGTGATCATGAGTCAGTGATCAAGCAGAGGCAGGGGTGGGGCCATCCATTTGTTCCCACTCTCCCTCTCTGCACATTCAGTCAATTCACAGAGGGGTCATGAGCAGAGGCCTATTGTTTTTTCATCTTCCAGGAAATACAGCCTTAAATATACACTGTACGCAAGTGGGGCCAGCTCCCATTTCCTTCTTATGTGAAAACACATGAAGCTGCTTTATACTGAATCAGACTCTGAGTCCATCAAGGTCAGTAATGTCAACACTGACTGAAAGTGGCTCTCTGGGGCCTCAGACAGAAGTTTTCACATCACCTCCTACCTGACACTTTTAACTGGAGATGCCAGGGATTGAACCTGAGACCTTCCATATGCAAAGCAGATGCTCTTCCACTAAGCCATGGCCCCTCCTCTTTTCAATGTTCATTTCCTTGGCCTCTGTTTACTACCTTACCTGCCCTGAGCCTTTGTCCTCAAGTTCCTGCCTTGTTCCCCTATTCTCGCTATGCCAGCAAAATAATCACCAAAACTGTGGAAATGAGTAGAATAATGTTATCTAGAGATTTCTAATAATGAGCAGTGTTTATGTTTGCCCGAAATCTTAGAAAATGTGACTGCCACTTCCTTGCACTGTTACTCAACTGTTTTCCAGAGAGTAGTTACGCTGGCTGTCGCTCATCTCTGAATGCAAATAAGCCCTTTGATTCCAGACAGGTTAGGTAGGTCAGATATTAGATTTGCGAGAAGTGTAATGGCTGCTGATGTTGCAAAGGCACTTTTTCTATCCCAACCTATTGTGAACTGAGCTCAATATCCAACTGAAGTTTGGATCTGGCTTGTAATGGGCTCAGCTTTTCCAACCTTAATCCTGTAACAAGAAAAAATGGTGTAGGGGAGACACTGTGGCAACAGTAACTGCATTCTGAAGGCCTCTGACAGGAACCCTGGGAACTGCATGGTTTTGATGTTTCCATTTTTCTCCATGAAGATGGAGACATTAAAAATCAGGCTTCCATCATTAACAACCCACCCCCAATTTTTATTCTCCTACATAGTAAGTGGAAAAGGATGGGTGACCTAGGGTTTGGGACTTTCTGAGCTTTTCTGAATAATTCCTATAAGGATCCCAAGGTTTTTCAGAAACTTCTCCAAAACAGCTTGGAAAAAAATCAAGCCAGGTCTGAAGAAAGCATGGAAGACATTGCCTATCACTTGTGTACATTAATCAGAGGTTATATGTGAGATTCACAGAAACAGCGTCTTAAACAGTACTTTTCTTCATGTGTTCTGCATTACTTAGATGCAAGATGTATCAGTACAATATGTTTTTTTCTAAATTTCATACCTCAAAATCTTGGTACTGTTCTTCTGTTAATGATTTTTTGGCAACCACCAGCGTGCGTAGTCCTTCTCTTGCCATGTTCCCACACTAAAATGATGAAATATAATAAAGAGCAATAATACAGCTATGCCTCAAACAAGCAATTAATGTGCAAGAGCCCTCTCTCAGCTATCCGCCATGGTAATGCTTAGCACAACAAAGTATGTAATGTGTCTTTACCATGTTGTAAATTCCCCAAAGCCACAGCCAATGGAGTGAAGCAATTGGTGAGGGAGACTTTGGAAAAGCTCAATTTTTTTTTAAAAAAAGGCAAATAAATTTTATTATACGAAATCCTGGATGCAAATGATCAGCCTTAACACTCTTGCACGAACATGGGGATCAACTGCCATTACAGAGTAATATTGTAAAACAGTTCCCTCCCTTCTGTTCCAGTCAGGGACACATGAAAGCAGAGGACTGGGAGAAGCCAGGGAGCCATGATTAAAGCCAAGTCATGAGCTCTTCATGGTTCTGTGGGAAGCTTCTCTCCCCTTTGTGGGCCGTGCATGTATGAAACATTTAAACTCAGTCTCAAACAAAGTGTTCAGGGAAAAGATACACACTACAGTAATTGGATTAAGATGTTCTAATTCCAGTACACTCTCACTCAGAACAATAAAACTTCTGACTTTAAGGAAAACAAAATGCTGTGATTCGTTGTATTTTTACATGCCTCTTAACCATCCATGTGTTTCATCTTAATTTTATTTTTGCATTTTGAAATCAGCTTTAAAGGCTGACATATACATGTGCAACAAGCCAACAACTAGTATGGCATAAATATGATCTGACAGTAAACGTATTTTGTTAATTAAAACACCAGCATTGGAAGTAATATAAAATAGCTATGTTCGTGATTCTTTAAAAAAGAATGCTGTCTGTCTAGTGCAAAATACTTATTGATTTGACCTCATAATGCTAAATAAATTAAGCAAGTATTTTACAATTAATTGTGCATCATTATCGCAAAAGTAATTTTTATGACACTTTATTAGGTCTTCAGGGAATTTAATTTATTCATGTCCCTGATTAAATCAAACTGCCTGAAGCAGGTATTGATTTATATTGCCAATACCATTATGAACATGCATTGTGTGATCATCACATTACCATATTGTCTATATGTAAGGTCAAATTAAGACAATTGCTGGTGTCTAGAACAACAATGCAGTACAACATATTTAGTCTAGTTTGTGAAGACATATTTACTCATACCTTCTCTTACATTAAAAACCAAATATATGTAACGTTAAAATTAAATTCGTTTTCAGTTATATCTTCTGTTTAAAGAAGAAAAATCCCACGTGCTTGAGTGTGCCTAGAGAAACTCTTTGGATCTTGGACTATGATTTGAATATAGAGAACTATGAGAACAAATGTTTGTTAACTATAATGTGCTGCAACTCCTGTATCCCCACCCGAGCCAGTCCCAAAGGCTGTGAAATAGTAATAGTGTGGTATTATACCCTCCTTACAATAATATCCAGCACATTAAAAGTCCCCCCCCCCCCAAGTCAATCACTCTGCTTTTCAATTAGACAGATCACTTTCCTTTTCTTTTACTATTATGTAAAATCTGGAAAACATTGCCAACTCCTTGAAACCTATTAATGATGCACTTAATTGCATTTTTCAATCCATTACTATTTTGGATCATGCTTTCTATTTTTAAATCTAGCCCAATCAAATCTGTTTTAAGGAAGAGATTAGTTTGTGCCTTTTGTCCGTGAAAAATGGTACAGTTTTAAAACATTTCTTTATGTCAAATGGCAGAAACAGTTATCATTAAACTTTCTTACCTCCTCTTCTAGCCAGTCGTTATACTGAACGATGGAGGACATGGCAACATCTGCACCTTTCATGTAAAATGTGATTTCACCTGTAGATTCATCCTGCATTTAAAAAAGAGAGTGTGTATACACATGGACTCATTTTTATGTCTTTAAGATGTGTGTGAGCACGTGCATTGTCCACTCACACTACAGATAACAGTAGCTCAGTAAGAAAACCCCCAATAAGGCTCAAGAGCACCCCGTTCCCTTTCCTTTCTTCACTTACAGGGACATACGAGCATGCCTGCAGACGGCAAAATGAGACCTTAGAAGGAATGGTAGTTGAGCTCTGCACTCTCCAGCCCTCCCTCTCTGCCCAACTAAAATTTCTCTTACTCATGACTAATTTGAGGAACATGAAGAAGAGTTGTGTATGGATAGAGAAAGCATGTACGAGCACCAACCACACCCCGCTTCACTGCCCTGCCTATACAAACATGTAAGGGTGTGTACAGATGTGTGGATGGGGGGGGGGAGAAAACACAATCTTTGTCATGCGGGTGTTGTACTCACTGTCCCCCAAATATTTCAGCCATATTATTACATAAATTGTTTTAAAACCATCACTCAAATGTCTATCTCGAGAGAATATAATGTCTTAGCCTCTCCACTATAAGGTGTATGCCAGCCAAACACAGCAGTTTGCTTTAGTGTCAAATAATAAGCTACGTAAAATTTGGAAGATGCAATTGTCACTATTTTGGGGGAAGTGGGCATTAAAAAAAATTGCAGGCTGTCCACATATCTCACTCAGTTTCTTGTTACTACGAAAAAACTGAGGCAAGAGTGCTGAGACCAATATTTCAAAGTGAATTTAGTGTTTTTCCTTGTCAAAAGTGTTTAGGCACTGTCAGTATTTAATACATTTACAGACCATAGAGCATTTCCCATTACAAGTCAAGTATCAGTATAATGCATTGTGCACAAAAGTGATCACGTACAAGAGTACATGGATATCTGAAGGATCGTCTCCTCCCGTACAGTCCAGCCTGCCTCTGAAGCCCTGCTCTCTGTGACCCAGCCTTCAAAGGTGACGTGGGTGGTGCCTAGAAACAGGACATTTTCCGTGGTGGCGCCTTGCCTTTGGAATGCCATTCCTCTTCAGGCTCACCTGATTGCCTTCTTTGCTTTCTTTTAGGTGCTAGGCTGAAACACCTCTTTTTACACAGGCTTTAAACTTTTTTATCTTATCAGCTTTTTAATGGTCTGATTCTCTTTTATGGACAGGGTTTTTTTTTTATGTTGCTTATGCCCAACGACTTATTTTAGTATTGAACTTTTTAGTTGTAAACTGGCTTCAGCAGACTCTGAAGAGGCAGCATAGAAATATTCCAAATAAATAGAGTATGAAACAATGCCTGGAGCTGTGTGTGCAAGAAAAAAAATCATCTGCACATCTAAAGCACAGCATGAAAAAGCCTGCACTGTTGGAAACTGGGTAAGTACTGTGGTAAATTAAATGATGGAGCCTCTATGTACCGCCAGATTTCTGATGACATCAGGTTTTGGGTTTTTTTTTAAAAAAAATCTATTTATACAAACAGGTGAGATTTGGAGGATCTTTCCCTTCAAATAAAAAGATTGCTTCTGTCAATACATATTTCTAGTACAGTTTCAATCTCTTTTTGGAAATTTTAATCAGTCTTGTATTCTTTCACACTTTTCTGATGAAACACATTTTGTAGCAATTTAAACCTCTGTCATTGTTAAATTCACTTACTTGTTTACTACTGCTACAAAAGTCTTCAGTCTAAGTTCTAATATAAATAAGATGATAAATGAATTTCAGCTTCAGACAATAACATTTCTCTAAATTAGGGTATAGCGCAACAAGTCTTGTATATATCACACAAATACACAAGGAAAATCCACTCAGAAACCAATGTGCATGATGGTCACCTTATCTGTGCCATGTGGCATAGAGGGATACAGTATGGAGGAGGGATAGAGAGATACAGTAAGGCAACATTTTATGGTTTTTTCGTTGTAAGCTGCCCTGAGCCCATTTTTTTTTTTTTGGGGGGGTACTAAATAAATAAATAAATAAAGTTGTGGGGGGTAGATTTCACTGAACTCCTTCTCTTTACTGCAGCTACCTGTGCCATACAACACTTGGTTCAGGAGAGTCTCCACCCATCTGCAGAAAGTTTGGGAGAACCCAGGGGACTGTAGGAGAAGGGGAAAGTGGGAAGATCCATTTCTTTAAGCTCCTTCTGCTCAAAGAAGTTAGGATCCAACCCACAATATTTGACGACATACTGGCATTATTAATTCCAACTTCTGTATCTGAAAGATCATGCACACCTACAAACTTGCACACTTTTATAACACACAAGCTGCAAATTAGGACCAAGCTGCCAAATATTAACAAAACATACTCTCACTATGATTCCCATCCGCTTGCTCTCAGATGTGAAGGGGAAAATCTGCAGAATGTAGTATGTCAGAATCTGACCACTGGGGGTCTTCAGCTGCATTGAAGTAAGATCCCTGTTGACCAAAGTAAGGCCAACACTCTCTGTCCACTGAACCAGTGCTACCTAGATAGAAACATTTTAATGATCAATTACAACACTATACAAATAAAACAAATATATCCATTGCAGACAATCTGGAAACTTTCTCAACCACAACCAAAGTTGAACTGTGTATAGCCAATCCAAGAAATATTTCCCTATAAACAAAATCATTTCAGGATTGGAGAAGAAGAAGGAGAAGAAGAGGAGGAGGAGGAGGAGGAAATACCCCGCCCTTCACTCGGAGTCTCAGAGCGGCTTACAAACTCCTTTCCCTCCCCCTCCCCACAACAGACACCCTGTGAGGTAGGTGGGGCTGAGAATGCTCTTTCCAGAACTGTCCTTGAGAGAATAGTTCTGACAGAACTATGGCTTGCCAAGGTCATCCAGCAGCTGCAAGTGGAGGAGTGGGAAATCAAACCCGGTTCTCCCAGATTAGAGTCTGCAAACTTAACCACTACACCAAACTGGCTATATAGATGATTATAAATTCACTACAAACCAGAACATAAATTTCATCTCTTTCCTTACAGTTTTAAATTAACTGTTCTACAAGATTAAGGACACAACGCTAAGTTCCTGTGATGACAGTGCCATACTGATGGCTGCACCAATATACACCTACCAGAGCTAGACTGGTGCAGGGACCAGAAGTGGGCAGTATCAGGAGTGTACTCAGAAGAAGTGGTATTTAGCTGGTAAGGCTGCTCTGCCCAATTCCTGTCTCAGCTGTTGGCATATTATTACGCCAGTAAAGAAGCAAGTATAAGAATAAAAGCTCTCATTGCAATGAAGTCCTCCCACCATGCCTATCCACAGCATAGTTTGCAGCAATCACAGCTCTTCTAAGTACTATATAAACCCTGTATCACAGATGACAGCAGAAATTTGGAGGATAAAATTTTCTCATGAAATTTCCTTTTTGGTGGAAAATGTTCCATTTCTAGAGATTCGTTGCTTCGTTATGCTTCATTAAACGAACAACAATGAATGGATGCCATTGCTAGTACAATATTAGGTAACCCTGGTAGTCTCAAAGTTATAATTAACATTTGCCAAGTCATTATCCCTAGGGAAGGTGTGAGAGAGTTCATGTATGTTTACTGATTTGTAAACCAGGGCTGGGGACTACAAATGCATACAATAATCCAAATTAAAAAAATGAGGTATTAATTCATCTGATGGGCTGTGCAGGTCAAATTAAAGCCAAAACTAAAATTCTTATTTATGTGTCTCCTCTCTCATAGTAGAATGGCTACTGTAACCACAATTTATGCAGACAATGCTACAGAGAGGGACAGTGAAAAACAAATGCCCCAATGGCTTCTGTTGAAAGAGATGATTGGACAACCATGTCTAAGGCATATCATGCATTGTCACTGGTGTGCTGAGAAATGTTTAACAACCAGCTCTCGGGGGTGATGGTGGTTGTATATATATATATATATATATATATATATATATATATATATATATATATATATATACACATATACATACATACATACATACATACATACATAATTTTATTATAAATTTTACTGAAATAAAGAATGTGTAGATTACAATATTATTCTTCCTCCTCCAATGGAATGACTCTATGCCCTGGAAAGGCGAGGCTGGCTACTCTTGGGGCACAGGTGCTGCTACAAAACATCCATCATGCCAAACAGTGAGGATGGGCTTACAAGAGAGGGGAGAGAGCTTGGCAAGTGACCCTTGGGAGCTGCTGTAGCAGATGGCAAGGTGATAACAGGCTGAGGAGTGGGGGAGAGAAGAACTCCTAAAAGTCATTGCAAAACCCAGGAAAGCTTGGTGATGTCGTCTAACAAACCTGAGACGAAACAAAACACAAAATGCTTCCCTGGAAAATCTATATGGCTTCTGCCTCACCAACCTCTTAATTCTTTGAGCAGGTTAACAAGCAGGTGGATAAGGGTGATGTAGTAGATTATAGATATCATGGACTTCCAAAAGGCTTTTGACAAGGTACCTCACACCCAAAGACTCCTGAGTAAGTTTAGCGGTCATGGGATAAGAAGACTGCTCATCTCATGTTTTAGAAGTTGGTTAAATGGCAGGAAACAAAGAGTAGGAATAAATGGACAGTTCTTGTAATGGAGGGAAGTGAACAGTGGGGTCCCTCAAGGATTGGTATTGGGACTAGTGCTATTCAGTGTGTGCATAAATGATCTGGAATTGGGGCAGAGCAGTGTAGCAGTCTAGTTTGCAGATGATACCAAATTATTCAGTTTGGGAAACAGGATCAGAAGAAACAAAAGAAAACACTTATTTACACAGTAAGTAATTAAACTGTGGAATTCACTGCCAAGGAAGATACTGATGGCCACAAGCATAGATGGTGTTAAAAGGGGGTTAGACAGATTCATGGAGGAGAGGTCCATCAATAATTTCCAGCCATAGTGATGAAGGGAGCCTCCATATACAAACCTCTAAATGCCAGTGCTGCGAAGCAGGAGGAAAAGGCCTCGGCCTTTATGCCCTGGTTGCCCTCCAGGGCAATTAGTTGGCCATTGTGTGAAACACAGAGCTGGACAGATGGACTACTGGTCTGATCCAGCAGCTTCTTATGTTGTAGACAATATATATATATATATATATATATATATATATATATATATATTTAGGTATCAAAATCACATTGATCTCTTTAGCCCAGGGGTCCTCAAACTACGGCCCGCGGGCCACATGCAGCCCGCCGAGGACATTTATGTGGCCCGCCAAGTGTTTATGCCCACCCACCCCGCCCGGAGCCACCTCCTCCTCGAGGAGTGCAGCAGCAGCGCCCCCGCGGCCTCTTTCTTCCTCCAGCAGCCCTGGGCGGCAAGAGCGCCCAGGAGCTGAGGAGGAGGAAGGGGCGAGCAGGCTGGTCGTGGGGGAGGGGGTGAACACGGCGGCGGGGCGAGCAGGCTGGTGGGGAGGAGGGAGCGAACGCAGCGGCGGGGCGAGCAGGCTAGTGGGGGGAGGGAGCCAACGCGGCGGCGGGGCAAGCAGGCTGGTGGGGGGAGGGGGTGAACACGGCAGCGGGGTGAGCAGGCTGGTCGTGGGGGGAGGGGGTGAACGCAGCGGCGGGGCGAGCAGGCTGGTGGGGGGGAGGGGCGAATGCGGCGGCCCTCCAATGGTCTGAGGGACAGTGAACTGGCCCCCTGTTTAAAAAGTTTGAGGACCCCTGCTTTAGCCTCTGGTACTTCTCAATGTTCACAAGGAACTCAATCCAAGATTCAGTAAATCCAAAATTTAGCAAAACTGTTAAGCAAAGGAAGGAGTAACAGAGAATGGAAGCCCAAGAATCACTCAGTGTAATCAAGTTTTTTGAAATCCCCAGGAATTTAAAGACTTTGTGCCTATGCATACATGGATAGGACATGCCTTCCTACGCTGGCATCTAGAATGAATTTTAAGCACTGGATGTTGTTCTGAAAAGGATCAGGAGACGAGCAAACAGAGTTGCCTCCAAATGTGATCATTAAGTGTGTAGCAGGATATGGGGGAAATTGGTAAGAAATGAAGGAAGAACCCAGCGTGCAGTAATTTAAGTACAAGGTTTGTTTAAACATGCCAGAAATAAAAGCCAGCATGAAAGGCATGTTGTAGGATGCACCAAAGTATTACTGTAGCTATCAAAAATTAAAATATGGTAAAAGGACTTCTGTAAGAGGAAAACAAAATAAAATGTCATTTTCAGATACAACACAACAAAAAACTGTTTAAAAGGCTGTTTTTATTTTTCACCTAACAAGTACACTGTATGACTGCAAATGATCCAATACTCCAAAGGTTAATTTTCAATTTTCACAGTGAAAGGTTACTATTACGTTCTGACCTGTAAATTGCATCTTTCCGTTAATACCCTATCATCTCATTTGTGTCCTTTTGCAACCAGGACTTGAGTGTTCTATATTTGGTGATTCACATCTGTTTATTTTTTAGTTTATGCATGGCTTCACATACTAGTTGAGTTGGCAGTTTATAGCACAGTCCCATTTTAGAGAGTTATACCTGTGCTCCAAGAGAAGATCAAGAAGCCAATAGACAAGAATAATCTGTTATCAGCCTCTTAATGCAAATGGCAACATTTGGCAGTTCAGTCAAATGTGGCTGATTCTTTATCAGTATTTATCAACGGTGCTCAGAGAAAACTGAGAAGAGTCACTATTCTAAAACTGCATAAGAAAAAGTTCACACGACTCTGACACTACAATATGTGAAGTTTCTTCCAAGCATTCCTGTTTATGAGGTGCTCTGCATGGAAAAAAGGAAACATGGAGCAACATGTGTGTATTGGCTGTAACACATGTCAACACATAGAAATTTAGGTAGCCTATGTTTCCTACTCTGGATTTTGTACCTTTCCCTTCTTCCTCAACTCATTGTTCTGTATGACTAATCTCTGTGGGGAAATGACACTTCTCCCTCTAGTATTTGTGGGGAAAATAATGAAAACTTTGAATAATTGTTTAATTTACATAGCATGAAAGCTTAGATTTGATATGAAGAAGACTTCATAGAATCATAGACTTGACCAGTTGTTTTTTGTCATCGGAGAGGAGATCAATATTGGGCGATTATCTTCTCCCATAAGAAAAGTTGGTAACTTCTCATTACTCACAATGCGCAGATTTAGGGCTGCTGAAGAGTACATTTCCTGCTGACTGCATCAACCTTGCATCCTTCTCTATCAGCCGGGGCAGAATGTGTACCAGGTCACTGGCCTGCATCTCATCGGTGATTAAAGACTGGGGGGAGAATGGATGAATGAGTATGCATACCTTTCTTGCTGGACTTGGTAGGAATTTTCTACCCTCTTCAAGATGGTGGGGATGCTAGAAGATTTCTCCCAAATGGCATTGATAATGTCTAGCACTACTTCAAGCATCAGGAAGGCAATGGTACTGGGTGTGTTGGAATAAAGCCTTCCCGCTATCTTGTCTCAAGGTCTGGGTACCAATTATGTGACCTGAATGTCCAGAGACCTAGTCATGCAGATCATCTGTTCTGCATACAAGCAAAGATGCTTGTTAGGGGAGATGGGATCGGGATCTCATACAATTTCATTCGGAGAGGAGTCAGATGGCAATCCTGAACTCTGACCAATGGAGAGCCTTCCTCTTCCCCTGCCTCTTCCATTTCTGAATCTGATGGGACCAAGATGGCTCAAGGTGGAGGATGGGATGGGACCCGTGCCAGAGCTGAAGCAGATTTTCTCTTTCAAGAGCAAGGGCATTTGGACCTGGATGGTCCAATTGCATGGGGCAGTTGTCCCATTCCTGGGGGAAAGGAGAATAAAAAAGGTATTGCTGCCATGGTGGAGAAGGTGCTGGAAATCGCCAAGGGACCAGACAAGCTGGATCTGGCAGACTTGATAAAGGTGAAATCAACATGGTTTCATGCTCCCGTTCCAGCTCGTCCTCAGAGAAATACTGCATCGGAGATACTGTTTGAATAGATAGGGTCTGCTGCAGAACCAACTTTTTCCACTCACTAGGCTCTGTCTGTAGGGCTGATGGAACTGACACAGATGATGTCTTCAGAACTGGTGCAGAGACAATCCTCAGAATGGAGGGCTTTTTCAGAACTGAGTGGTGTTTTTCCATATGTTTTGTTCTCGCCTTGGCCTTTTTAGGTGGTGGTTTGGAGACACAACATGAAGGACATCGGTTGGGTAAATGGGATTGACATTGTGTCGATTCCATGCATGGAACTGAGGGCACTGATGCAACCAAGGGGGTGGTCCCCAATGGTTTTTCTATTGTTGCCAGTGAATTAGTTGGTGTGCTGTGGCTTTTCTCTACTGAGGCAGACAGATTTGCTGCCGGGATTTTAGGGCTTGAAAGCGCTTTTCCCCATAGGCTGGCATTTTAATGCACAGCATGATCAGATTGGGCCTTTGGGGTAAATTGCAGGCAAAACTTACATGAAGTCACGTTGTGCCCCTCACCCAAACATAAGAGGAAGAGTGAGTGTTCATCCGACTTCATCATTTCCGTACTACACCAGGTATACTTTTTAAAAAGCGCTTTCTGAGTCATGATCTCAAGAAGCCCTCAACGAAAAACGATCTCATTTATTTATGTATTTTTAGGGCATGGCTCAAAGTACTAGGAATCCTGAAGAGACGCTGGAAGAATGACCTTCTAACATAGCCTTGAAAGATGAACTGAGGGAAAGGAGAGAGCACCCTCTGGATCACATGGACATTTGGGTGGCAAAATGGCTGCTAACATGCTCTGGAGGGGAGGGGCTCCCCCAATACGCTTTGTTTCCTAAGAAAATGCTGGTAGAGATCTCCAGTGGTTGGCCTGTGCAAGTACAGTCCCAATGTGTGCCTGCACAGAAGACCCATGATGAAGCTATATTTATTTTTGAGAGCCAGTTTGGTGTAGTGGTTAAGTGCACAGACTCTTATCTGGGAGAACCGGGTTTGATTCCCCACTCCTCCACTTGCACCTGCTGATGTTCCCTTGGGTTAGTCACAAGCTCTGGCACAGCTGTTCTCTCAAGGACAGTTTCTGTCAGAAGCTCTCTCAGCCCCACCTACCTCACAGGGTGTCTGTTGTGGGGAGGGGAAGAGAAAGGAGTTTGTAAGCCGCTCTGAGACACCTTTGGGCAGTGAAGGGCGGGGTATAAATCCAAACTTTTCTTCTTCTTCTCTTCTTCTATCAGGAATGATCCAGGAGAATTCTGGTGGATGTACTCCCTTCCCTACCCTTCCTTCTCCTTCTCTTGCATTTCTGCTTTCATGGCCAACCACAGTTTGTTTTTACATCTGAATCAAAAACTATGGTTAATTCCCCGCCCTTCAAACCTGAGTTAGACCATGGTTTGAAGGGTAGAGAGAAAATCCTAGTTTGCAGTTCTTGTACATAACAAAGTTATGGTTTGCTGTAGGGCTGGCATGTTGGTCTAAAGAGCACAAACATATTATTTGTTGATCACCTATTTGACAGCAATCAAATAGTTCATTAAGCCAACAATGCCAGCATGTGGTGGCAGTTTACCTTTTATGTCATGCCTGTGCAACCTGTTAGGAAAGGTAGGAGTAAGAGCTGCTTGCAAGGGTAGGAGTGAGAGCAATCAGGGTGGATCTATCAAGTAAAGCTTCTCCTATCGGTCATCTACTTTAGCTATAGGCATCTTTAAGCAGGAAGAATTGCCCTACTGCAATCTTTGCATAATTTCTTTTTTAAAAAACGACTTTAAAAGTGCAAGAACTGTTCATCAATGTATTCATACTTAAAACTTAACCTGACATTGCTAAAAGTTGTAACAACATTTTAAGAAAAATATAAATGTGAAAAAATGAAACCATTTTGTTTTTGAAATCAACATTAAGTATCAAGCCTTCTGAATATAGTATTTTTATCCTAATAAAGTTAATACTTTTAAAATACTTGACTGAGTATGACTGATAGAGAGCCAGTTTGGTGTAGTTGTTAAGTGTGCAGACTCTAATCTGGGAGAACCGGGTTTGATTCCCCACTCCTCCACTCGCACCTAGCTGGATGACCTTGGGCAAGCCATAGTTCTGATAAGAGCTCTCTCAGCCCCACCTACCTCACAGGGTGTCTGTTGTGGGGAGGGGAAGGGAAAGGAGTTTGTAAGCCGCTCTGAGACACCTTAGGGTAAGTGAAGGGTGGGGTATAAACCCAATCTCTTCTCTTCTTCTAGTAATTGACTAGTTAATCGACCAAAACCTTTTTGACCAGTTAAACTGTCAACCCTATTTTGCTGCAAAAGCAGAAGTGATTAATTTCTGAGCCACGTGTGAGGGAGCTTATTAGTCCAGGGATCTCCCAGGCCCATTCCTATAATGACAAATCATGGCTTATTATTATGTGGGAATCATTCCAATACCCAAACTTCCATAGTCTAATATTTTTAAAGATATTTTTCAAAAATCACCATTTTGTGTTACTTTTAATTTATTTTACTACTCTGCTGTTTTGTCACTAGAGTGTCATCATCATTTAACTTTACAATATTTCAGTGATTCATATGTTAGAATTACAAGTGCTTTAAAATATGTGCAGGTGAAAGTGTAGCCAATGAATACCTACTTTATCAGAATAGTAGCCATTGCAAGTAATCAATCTTCAGCATCCAAAGGTCATCAAAGGCTCCTATTCATAGCATACCTCCAAATTACTTGGACTTATGACCTTTGAACTATATTGCTCTGCCCACTTAGTTCATATCCCTTTATGGCTGTTCATTACATTAGTTTGGCATCAACTTTCTGCAATTTAACTGGACATACGCATATGACAACAGAGCATGAGCATAGTTTGGCTGCATTAACAAGTCCTGAACACATCCTCTTTGCTTGCTATGCTGCAGAGGGCACAAGTTAACAGACAAATGAAACTTTCCATTCTTTTAGAGAAAATGAAATATTGATCACTTATCATAAGAAACAATGAGCCTGGCATAAGTAGAGCTCACACTATGAATACAAAATAAGTTACTCATCTGAAGCTACAGTAACTACATACATTACACTGAAGGTTTCCCATTGGTCATCATAATTTCAGTGACTGATATTTCACATATGAGGAATTTATGTTCATGCTTTTATCATTCTAAAAGGTTTCTATATTTAGAAACTGAATAGGGTATGTCCAAAGTAGCTGTAGTTTTTGTCTATTGTTCACTGTGAAGATTTTCTGTATTGTTATACCCTATTATGGAAAATGCTATCATTATATGCTATCCTGTATCAAAAGATGATCCATTCAGTCTAGAAATGATCAGAAAACACAGTATTGTTAAAGACTGGTGCATTACAAAACAGTCTGTCAAACAATACTGTGGCTTATTAACCAAATATATTTTGATAGGTCAACATGAGGTTAAAGAGAAAACATCAATTGAACCATTTTCCTAAATAAAGCTCCAGGGTGCAATATTTGCAGTACTTTATTCAATAAAAATGCTTTTAAAATGGTACTTTTGTGATTGGGAAACACTGGTATCATCTGTCAACCTAACTGCAGCAAAGTTCAATAAACTAAATAATGGACCATTTACATTATTTTCCTTAGGCTCCAGTGATTTGCAAGCATTGCATCAATACAACTTTTTAAGAAATTATGACAAAGACCTTTTAGTTTTTCAGTTCTAGCTTTGTATTTGGTCATATAATGATTTTTAGGTTGTTTAAACATGTACTCACTTCATTTTTGCTTAACATTTTTGACATATTTAAAAAATTCTTAGGAAATACCAATTTTATAAGAACTTCAGTACAGAAAAAAAAATGAGTTTTAAGGATCATAAAGTAAAACTGATGCCCAGGATTAAAACAATTATTTTTGTTTCACCTAAATCATTATATCTCCAAATTAATATAACTATATTTCTCTATATAAACACATTTTGTACTATTTTTTACAGCTTTGCTTGCCTACCTTTAGCTTGATGCCCTCATTACATACTCTGTATTAAGCTATTACTTTTTTTTTTGTCCTAATGATCAGCTGAATATTTTGCTGTAGGGTCCAAATACAATGGAAGGGAACTGCAATTATTGCACCAAAAAAATAAGGGGAAAATGTAGGAAAGGATGAACTATAATGCCATCTAGTGACATCCAGTGCATTCCACTATTCTGCTGGCAATGCACAATTTTGTACACCTAGTCTTGTTGCTTATGCTCACAGCAGAAAGCTGGGCAAGGAAAAAAGCCATATACAAAGGTGGGTTAAAAACAGTCTACTGCTTTTATAGAATTCAGCATTCCCAAGATTTTGTATAAAGAGTTCAGATACCCATTTGCTGACAGTCAACTGCTGATGCCAGAATCCAGTTGTAAGTTACATTTGTACAAGGTAATAGTAAATTTAATTTTTAAAAGCTAACAGTAAATATGCTTAAAACAAAATTTATTATGGCAGTCTTACCTCATCAGGACTAGAAGCTTGGTAAGTTCTATTTTCATCACTGAAATCCTGATCTACTTCTGCGTATTCTGTTTCTCCAGTTACTCCCGCACGGGATTCATATACAGGTGTAACATTGTGACATAATGCAATAGCTTTTACTGCTTCATGTATTCGACTGCTGACAGTTTTGCGGACTTTGGGTGCAGAAGACTGCACTTTTCGGGTAGGCGTTGCACTAGTACTGTTTCCACTAGATTGGGAATGTGCCTAAAATACAATACAATATAATATAATATGATATGATATCTCTCCTTATAAATATTTATCTTTTGGTTTCACAAGATTCCATGCGCTCCCATTGGCTGTAAAATGCCCTCCCTCAGCCATTGGCCCATCAGCCACCACTCAAGAGTACTCGCGTGCTGGGTCTGCTCCTCTTCCCCACACACTCCCCCTGGCAGACAGCTCTGTCTCCTGAGGAAGACAGTTCTCTTGACTCCTGTGAGGGACTGTCCCCTCAGTGGCTGTTGGTAGGCAGCCAAGCTTGGTTCTGTGAGTAAAAAAACAAAGGACTTTCAGCTTAACCCCCTCCCCCGCCCATAACCCCCTCCACAACGGCCACTTTCCTGTCAGAATAAATGGAAAAAAGCTCTTTCTCCTGCTTAGCTTCAGCACAGCTGGCTGGCTAACGAGGTGGGCCAGCGACCATCAGACCATTTTCTTCAACTCCTGCTGTGTGGCTGACTTTCCCCTTGCGCTGCCAATCTCCAGGTGGGACCTGGAGATCTCCCACTGTTACAATTGACCTCCAGATGACAGAGATCAGTTCCCTGGGAGAAAATGGTTGCTTTGGAGGGTAGACTCTGGCATTATACCCTGCTGAGTCCTTCCACACACATCTCAAATGCTGCCCTCCACAGGATCCACCCCCCCAAATCTCCAGGTATTTCCCTAATCAGAGTTGGCACCTGTACTTTCTCCTCTGTCAGTAAAAGGCCCTTTCCACACCTATGTTGGCCTTAGGGAGAAAACTCAGTCCAAAGCTTTCCTAATAAGCTATTTTAGTTAAAATGAATTACTTTTAGAGCTGTTGGTTTTAGGACAACTTCCCTTGCCACTTTTTCTGGTGAGTTCTTAAGAAACGAGGAGGGATGTAGTTGGGGGCAGGCATTTTGTACCTTCCAACTGGTTAGGAGTTGCTGGATGTACAGAGTTTCACAAGGTCTGCTACATGTTACATGTTACAAGATCTCAGGGTGTCATGCACTTTCAGCATATGTCAAGAAAGTTACAGTTTTAATCCTCATCTATGGAAAGCAGTGGGACACCTACCATTGTTTTCAATGGCAATGGATTATACTTCATGTCTATACATCTTACTGGCTAATGGAGAAGAATGAATACCACAGTAATGTGACCAGGCAAGGAGAAAAAAACACACGTTTGCAGCAGTCACAAATGTGTTCATTAAGAAGCATGTTAATGTCCCTGCTTCTTGATGAGAGAGATCTTAGGTCACTATTACAAGACAGTTCTTCTCACCTCACCAGAATAATCTAACTTTTTATTCTCCGCAGGGTATCACCACTGAAACCCTGTTTGGCAAGCAAGCTTTTCTTTTTGACTCCGTGTACTGATCCACTGAACCGTGAATATTCTGCCCATCAAATTACAGTGTAGTCTAATAAAGGGTTTAACTTTCTGCTCATCTGGCACTGCTTTTCAGCTTCTCCTTTAAACCTCTGCATTTGCATTCTGCTAACACTGATGCCATTCAGCTACAAATAAATTAAGCTGATTTACTCCTTCTGAATTATGTTATGTTTATTGATGCTTGTATAATTTAATTTCACACAAATTCCATTAAAGATTATGCCCTCTATCAGAAAATGCTTCCAGTGGGGAAATATAATCAGGTTATAATAGATTTGTGTGTTGCATTAGAGTGGACCTACGCGACTATTGTCATCTTAATAATAAAACTGAACACAAACAAGGGACAAAAAAAAATCAATGTCACACAAGAATCCCTGTATAAACTAACTGGCTCCTTCTACAATCATGGCTTAAATAAAAGAATGTTCAACACATAGTTTTGAACACAGTGATTAAACAGTGGTTGGACATTTATTTCTGCATTTTTATACCCAGAAAATACGGCAGAAACAAATTTGTTATTAAAGCATTTAACACTGCAAAAAGAGAAGTTGTTTAATAAAATAATTTTCTCAGAGTATAAGCAATTGCTAACCTGTATTCTGAAAATGTTAAAGCTCTTTGAGTTTAAAATATACCAAATTCCTCAGGAATTTCTGTGTGTCCCTTCATTTCAAAGATAAGTGTAGCAATTGCAAAAAAGCATGGGAACATATGTAAACAATTTGAACTTGTGTGCCCGGTCTTTTAAATCTAGGTGCATGTGAGTTCTTTGACAACCACCAAATGAATCTCCAGGTGTATTAATGTGACATGAATCTGTGACTCCCTATTCTCTGATCAAAGCAAGGTGGGGGAAACCGTCGATCTCATCCTTGTAAAAGACCATTCATAAGCAGGCACATCACAACACAATTTGATCTTTGCATCCAGCAATCCAATAATTTACCATAACATACATTACTTTATTCATATCCCCATGTGCATAAATCTGGACATTAGGCACTGTTTATCTAGTAGCCCATGATGCCAGTCCTTTGAATAATTAGGTTATTACATAAGTTGAAACCCACTAAAATAAACAGAATAAATTGGAAGAAATATGTAGCACAGGCTTTAATTAAAAAATTGCTGGAATCTGCACAGGTGGAATAGCACAGCAGTTATGAGCACGAACTATGAACCCAAAAGTACACAATCTAAATCTCTTTTCAAGCATTAACACAGAGATGCCTAAAAGCAAGTGACTATTTCTCAGTCTCATTTCCCCATCTGTTTATGCAGCTAATTTCCACAAAGCTTTGAAATATTTTTCCTTAACACATTAGAAATATAATTTCTATCATTATCACTATAACTGTGATTCATTTGGAGGACACTTTTTAAAATCTACACTGGACTTTTCAAAGAGTTACAACAACATTAGGGAAAGATACAAACACCAAATACCTGAGAGTAGGAACTGATAATATGATTCTGAATTTCATCCATTGTGTCTGTGCCATATGATACGGTGCCTAGGTGGAGACGCTTAAATATCATCTCATTCTGGGTCAGTGTACCTGTAACATTAACATCAAGTACTACTTTTTAATTATTGGTATCTTGGTAAGAATAGTTTTACAGACACATTTTATTGTTTTACAAGTCTCAATGTAAGCTACATCTGTAGCATTTCCCAGATGAATAAATGGAACCAGAAAGTTGCTGTGGAATTACATTCAGATTTTAAAGTAAATTGTCAAGCTTCAGTATTCTCAAGGCAGCTGGGCTGAATACCAAAAACCTCTAATGGGACTACAAATCAAACTTGTTCTCTAGTAAGGCTGGGGAATATTACTGACGATACGTACTGTAATGCATCTTAGAATATCAGCAGCACCAAACCAGGCCTGATTGGGACATATAATCTTATATTCTGTTTCTACCCATACTATAATTCCTCAAGCTTTAAAAAAACGAAACACAAAATCATGTAATTTTTATGGTTGTGCAATATCATATCAATACACTCATATCATTCATAAATGACACCTTGCAATAGCTGGCATCTGAAGGAAGGCTCAGAAGACGCATTTAGTTGGGTTTCGATTTCGGCGTTGCGAATGGCGGCTGCCTCTCGGGAAGCTCCCGGAGGTGGTTAGCCCACGCGCAGTCAGGGGGGGTCTTAGCGTGAGCGAAAGACCCTAGTGAGCCTTAGGTAAAGGCTCCGAACCGGGGGCGCTTTGGGGAGTAGCCTCTTTGCCGGCAGACAGCCGGGAAATTGAGGCTTTCTCCCCGCCCCAATCGGCCCCGCTGCGTCGTGCCCGTAATGGGACTTAGCAGCGCCTCCGAATTCCACCAGGAGTGAAGAAAGCGGCATGAATTAAAATAAAAAGAAGAATTGCATCGAATCGTGAGTTGAAGATCTAATTTGAAGCGAGATTAAACCCCCCCGCAAGCGTATAAGAGTAAGGGAGGAGGGAGGAGTCCCCGCCCCTTTTGAGAAGCGAGATCTATAAAGGGAGCGCGAAGAGGGGGATAAAGAGAAAAAAGTGTTGGTGAAGGTACCGTTGGGGCTTTGCAGGCGATTACGACATTGTTAGCTTCTTGGGGGATGCAGCACGAACTTTGAAAAAGTAAACAAAAAAGAAAATGTCGACGCTGAAAATGGTCCTGCAAAAACCGGAAGAGAAGAGGGGAGGGACTTCCGGTCCGGGTAACCCCCCCAGAGCTTGCTGTCAATCAACAGGAAAATGAGTTACTGCGGCCCCTGCTGGAGCAAATGCAGAAAATCAACGAAACTTTGCTTAAGGTGGAAAGTGTTCTCATCAGTTGGCAAATGCAAATCTCGGAAACAACAAGGAAGGCTAATCTGACGCTAATCTTTTTGGGCAAGAAAGAAGAAGAGAAAGAAGATCTCAGTTTTACCTTGATGAATGACTTGGCACCCTTAACTGGCAGTGAAGCGAATGAATTAAAAGAAGAGGCGGATATGGCTCCCAAAGCCTACTCCGCTTTTATAAAAGAAAATAATCTGCCAGGAGAAGGGGTTGCTGAGCCGAGCAGGCAATACATCAGAGATCTAATTTCATCTGTAGTGAGTATGGAGCCCGCAAAAATTGTTGGTCGGAAAGATAAGGAAAAAGAGAAACGAGAGAAGAGAGAATCCATCTTTAAAGCAATAAAATTTTTGAAGAGACAAGCCAGCATGGAGGAAGCAACACTCAAAACTTGGATTACAAGTAGCGATGAAGACAGCAGCCCAGAGGAAAGAGGCGACGGAACGGGAGTCATCAAGATGAAAAGGACTCAACTTTTAGTTGAAGAGACTTAAGAAGACATTTGGAGCAGTGACTGTTCGTGTAAAATCTGGAAGGAGCTGTTTAATAACTAACCCCAATGGACTTTTCTAACTTCATTAACAGAGGTATTTTGGACTTCGGATTGTTAAAAAGAAGATCTTCAAACCGTGATGGATGCTAAAAATAGTACTAACCAAAACTAACCCTTATTAACAGAAAAATTTCACTCCATCCTTTTTCTTTCTCCAGCTGTCTACCCTACCCTTTTCTTATAAAAAGAATAAAATTCTCTCCTCTTTAGGAGAGTTTTACTACAGAAGACGCATTTAGTTGACCTCTCATCTAAAAAAGGCCTTCTCTCTAAAGTAATGCTGGAAATTCATACAGGCCAAACCATACCGTGGTATTTTTACCTGCAGCTGAACCATGTTATGAAACATCTAGACATAGTATGCATTACGAATACTCCTCTCTCTCCATTTGAGCTTCTCTTAAACCCTGTGGATCTAACTAATAAGGGCCTAATCACAAAGGTTTATGATATACTGATAAATCTGGAAGGTGGAAAACTCATGGCCTTTCAACAGAAATGGCATCAATATTGCAATATAGAGTTCACAGACTCGCAATGGGAAAATGTCTGGAAAACTTGTCTTTTAACCTCTAAGGTCATCAATACAATTAGTGTTATACAAAATTGTAACTAGATGGTACCTCACTCCGGAAGCAATAGCCAAGAGAACTTCTAATCACTCTCCCCTCTGCTGGAAAAAATGTAGGGTCATTCTCACATTGCTGGTGGCAATGTACAATCATTTCTAACTTTTGGAGCAATGTTTTTCAGTTCATACATCTAATAACAGGATATAACGTCCCTTTCTCACTGGAATTAGTTTTTTTTGATAACTGGCAAAATGTGAACATTCCAAAAATCAGAAAAGATCTCATACGCAGCCTTCTGGTTGCTGCAAACAATCTAATTGCATCCAAATGGAAATCTCCTAATACCCCAACTTGCAACAACTGGATTAATAAAATCTGGGACCACTACATTATGGAGAAGATCACTGACCAATTGCAACAATCTGAAATATATCCTAGACAGTCAAGTTTTAATAAGAAATGGCTCCCATTCTTGGACTATATCCTAAAAACAGAATGCCAATCATACAATTCAATCTATCTCACTTTTTTACACTCATAAAGCATGCTTTGTATAAATGATACTGCTATAGTTTAAACACCTCACTGACTAGTTGTGAATTCTTGCGTCAACTCTTAGACACCACACAAATTAGTTAAAAGCATATTACATATACTTTTCACGCTGAATCTAGTTTCAAGTTTGGTAAAAAGTATTTGTTGTTCTTATATATTGTAACAAATCTATAAGGGTACAATGTGTTTAGTGATTTTGATATTATGATTCGTTCTTGATGTATATCATTATATATACCTATGTTTCTTTTTATATTAGTGAAAAACAATAAAAATATATTTAAAAAAATATCATTCACACTCTAAAATTGATTTTGCTCTGAAATGTATGTTGTTAAATTCTTGTTGAAATATAGTCTACTATTCACCATATACAATGTTTGCAGTCTGGAAAGAGCAACCACAAGTGCCCCCTCCCCAAGTGGCCTCCCCTCAGTACATGACAAGCAGTTTTTTTAAAAATACTGCAGCATGGGAGGAGGGGAAAAAGTAAACCAAAAATTCCACTGAGCATGCACATCTTTCCCTCAATCTTTCCCTCATTTCCCCTCCAGCACTGAAACTATTGTTTCAACACAGTTTTACTAAAGAAATAAAGAGTCCTATCCAGTTTCTTATGGGCATTTTGTGCCTGAACAGAGAAATCTCTAGGGTATAACACACTCTGTAATGCCTGCCAAGCTATTTTCTCCCCTTCCACTCATCAAGGAACTTGCAAGCAGTGGGCTGGATTGGGATGTGGGAGACATGCACTAGCCTCCTATTTCCTGTAATGGGATACCGACAGTGCAATCTATTGTAATTCATTTTGAAGTGTATAGGTTTATTTCAAACAAATATTAACTGTAATTTCAATATGAGGTATCGATGTTCCACAATCCCACAGAGCTTCAGAAACAGATACAGAATATAAGTGGTTGATGGCTGCTTTCAGAAAGTGACCGTACTTCAAAGTATAATACATTATCACAAAGTGATGGTGACATTAGTACATAGTTGATCACACTCATGCCCTTCTGGTTATAGTAAGTGAATTCCCCATTCTTATCTCCCTCTAAGTTTCCATTTAATATTACAAAGCTATGCCTGTTGATCAATTGGCTGAATATTTCCCCATGTTTGGGAACCAAGGAGTCTTTTGTATTCCTCCTGCCATTATAAAGATCATTATCATAGGTACTTCCCTTAACCTTTAGCTACTATTTCAAATACAAGCATTAAAGTCACCTAACAGTATTATTTGTGCTTTGGGATATTTAACCTCAAGTTCACAGATGTAATTTTCCAAAGTCAAGCTAACAGTTCTGATAACAAAAAGACAAGGAATGAGGAGGAATATATGCAGTCACAGCCAAAATAACTTGATCTTTAAAAGGCAAAAGACAGGCCATTGCTAAGGATCTTAAGGGAGAAGGCAACGCTGTATCACAGTTCACTAATCAAATATGCCAGCCCTCTGCTAGGGCTTTAGTAGCTGGGAGGTGGCGGCATTGATTGTGTAAATGAGGAATCCGTTTAATGTCAATTTTGATGCTAACCAGGTCTCTTGGATAAAAAATTATACCATAATATCTTATAAACTATAAGAATGTGGGTTCCTGGATTTTATTTAGCCATCCAGTCACATTCCATGAGATACACTTTAAATAATGCTCACTCTGGGTCTCTGATTGTCAGGTTAGCTTCTCTATTTTGTCCACAGTCTCTTTAGGATCCACCAAGATTGATCCATTTTGTATATGGCCACTGAAGACAAATTAGAGGGCTCTGTGGGGCCTGCTGGATGAGGGCCTGCTGTGTCAATATCATGGTTCTCTAAAAAGCAGTTTAAAAGCCCTTCTGCAGAAGGTCCACTTTGAGGATGGACAGAAACAATCTTTATATAGGGCAGGTTGATTATCCCTAAGGGGTTCACCTAGTAATTTAACAGGTTCTGCTGATATTTGGGCCAATAAAGGGATCTCTGGACGAGCTACAATAACAGTGAGAAAGAGAGGATCCTGGATGTGGTTGTTCATCTCCAAGCATCTAGTTCTCAATTGCTCAAGCCTATCAGTAATACACATTTTTTTCTACTGGTGATGATTAACTAACTCACCTGAGTGTCCCCTGTATCTGTCAGTGAAATAAAATCCCTAATCTCTATAATTAGGAGTAATAAAGCCCTGGGTCAAAATTTTATCCTTCCCTGATTTGCTTAAGGCTTTCCAGGACTGGTGGGCATCTGTTTTACTCACCCTATTTACTTATATTGATAGGTCTGGTACGTTCCCTCAGGAATGGACTTCTTTTACTGTGGTTCCAATTTATAAGAAGAAATGTATCAATCCAGCGAACTATAGACCAATAAACTTACTGGATGTAATAGGAAAGTTTTATGCAAGACATCTCCTATTGAAGTTGGAGACATGGGTAACCGAAAATAACTTGTTAGTACCAGACCAAATTGGATTTAGGCAGGGACATTCCCTCCTCGACCACTGCCTTCTACAGCAACACCTCATTAGTTTATAAAACAACCACTAATCATTGGCTGAAAATTATATTCTGTACATCCCCAGGCCTTCTGATTTTGGCATATGGAGAAATGAAAGGTAACTCATGTCACAGTTTTGTATTGAGATTAGTGGCTATCCTTGGCTTCTCAGTACAATACATGAGGACCCTTGGATTCTATGCAGCCCAACTACTCATAAAACAAAGATTGCTATACCAGAGTGCTCAAACTGATATAGGTCTAGCAGGCGCTTTAAGAATATCTATACTTTATAGACAGCTATCTCCCTCTCCCTTGACTTTTCCAGCATACTTTACCAGTTTAAGGAATTGTATGTACAGAAAGGCCTTTACCAAGACATTCTTAGATATTTTATTGCTTGCAGTCTTGGAAGGCCATTTTAATGGGATCTGATATAGGAAAGGAGCCTGCTACTGTGATCAAAATTTTATGGAGGGCTTGTCCTACGTCACATTCCAGTGTCTAAGATATGAGGCTGAACATATTTTTGCAGAACATAATATCCCACTTCCCAGGAATGTTGGACCAGGAGAAATTAGTTATATTGTTGGCAGACAGGGAAAAATTCATTACGTTCCAAATGGCAAGATATGGTGCCACCATCATAAAGGATAAAAAGATGATGGGGTGTGCTGACCAAAGTATGTCTGACCTGTGACTGCTCCACTCTGGAGACTACTTCACTCTCCACACTTGTTGTTTGGAATTTGTCTCTGGACTGTGTGGTCTTCTTTTCTAATTATTAGTCATATTTTAATTATGACTTTGTATTTTAATACTTCCTGTAAAAATGTCTAATTTTATTATTTTTCAAATCTTGTCTTCTTAGACATTTGCATTTTACTTTATACTGTTCTACGGCTTTTTTTTTTACTAATGCAATAAAGATTGATTGATTGACAGTGCAATCTTAAACAGAGTTTGCACTGTGAGTGGCATAATAATGTTGCTGAAGATGTATTATGCTGTGCCTTGAAGGAATCCCTGCAAATATGGCTTTTGTGCCCACAGTGTACTAGATCACAGCCAAATGTTTAGTTTACAAGTTACACTTATTGATGCAAGTGACATTGCTAGATAGAAGAGGATTACCCAATTTATGTATAAAACAAACTTTTCATATGCACCATTCCCCTCTTCCCATCATTTTTAACAGGGTGATACTAACAGATGAACTGCGTCTCATGGAACTTAATTTAAACACTGTATCCAATACAACTCTTAGAGTAATTGAATGTGTTTTCTTGACTTCCATGGTAGATTTCAGGCTTTTAAAGTTTCACTGATAAAGTGAATCGCAGAAGGAAATATACAATTGACTTATTTAATGTACTAGCCTGGTTACAGATAGTTTTTGCCAAGATTAAAACTACTCCAATCCATTTACAATGTACCCATTTAAACAGGATTTAAAAGCATGCTTACTTGAATGCTACAGATTGCACTAACATCAACATACCTTAAGAACTGTAGAGAAAGGATTTTGATATGTGGAAATGTAAAATGTGTTTCTTCACTACATATCTACATTATTTAGTAAAATGTATGAAAAGACCATGTGGCAAATAAATCAGATACCATGCTGTCTTGGTCACTGAAAATTATCACCACTTTCCCATTTCAACAAATTTAGCCTGTAATCGGTACCAAGCCTTGAACTGTGGAATCAACATAAATAGTATGCTTTTAGCAATCACTTCCGATCTGTAAGAAACTATAGGTTGTCAGTCAAGGAGTGACATTATGTTCTCCACTGTCAACAGTGACATCCTTGATTCAAAGAAAGCTTTAATTGAAGGGTGGGTGATGCAGGGTTCAGTGATGAGGCAGAGGCCAGAAGTCATCACTGGACAGGTTCATATACTAATTCAGTCAAGGACGTTTGTATACCATGTTATTTAAGCTGAACACAGGGTAAATAATCCCATTCTCTAAACAACAGAGAAGCTGAAATTACTTTCCAATCTAACAATTCCCCGTGATGTATTATTGATTACGTTTATTGTTTCCCTTCCATTTTATGGTACAATAACAGCACAGTTTCTCAGAATCATTTTAACACTATGGATACGGCTGAAGTTTATTAATATAATATAGATGATGAGACCAGAAAATATGATGCTATATAGACTTATCTTTGATTCCATGCCTTTTCTCAGTATGTCAGTTAAACACAGCAAGTCATGGAGGGGGTGAAGCTAAAGCATTAGATACAGCACAATTAGTGTTTAGAAATAAGAAATTGGTTAGGTAGTTAACATCCAACTACTGCACCAGAAGGGGGACATTTCTGTGATCTTGAAGTACAATTCATGGTTGTCAGATTCAAATCTTTTCCCTTCCAATATTACATTCTCAATCACATAGTTATCTGATCAAATCAATTTGGAGCAAGCTTTCAGAAGTAACTTTCTCTTCTTTTCACACTTGAAAGTAACTAATAAAAAGAACATATACAGAGTTCACTTCATAATTACAACATTAATGGAGCTACTGTAATTATTTTCAATAAAACATTATTCACTGCATGTTATGATCCTGCATCCGATTACATGGGTGTATTCCTATTGAAATCAGTGAGTGTAAAGCCCATGGACACCTGTATAAGAGCAAAAGGAGAAAATTTGGGGCATATTGGGGCAACGTTGGAAAGGTTTAGGCCCAACAGCCTGCATATTCACTAAGGAAGGTATACAACACAGAATCTTATTTGCCAAATTTAAAGCGTACAAGGAGGCATTTAAAGCATTGGCATACAGAGGCCAGAATATATAAGATTTTATAGATTGAAGCTAGTAAATAATACCTGGAAGCAAACAGATTATACATGAAATTGCCAATATCTACTATTACAGAGGAGCTGAATTTCTGAGGAGACAAATTATTTTATCATTTCAAAAAATGCATGCGGTGGTCTTATATCCACAGGTAGACATATTATACAAAGTGTTTATTGTTTTGCCAGGCAGAAAGGTTTGTTTTGAAACAGCAGGATAAGATTTCACTTACTTTGTGGTGATCAGAAGAAGATGATAACATTCCCCAGTACAAATATGGTACCTGGATATGCAGGCTTGATCATTTGCAATACAAAGCTGAGGGTCTCAATAACAGAATAAAACCTCTCTCCATGATGATTTCAGCCTTCCCATTTCAGTAGGGGCAAAATGAGGTTGCTACCATCTTTGCCTTGGGAAGCTTCTGCAGCCAGATAATTTATGGCTAAGTGCTTAAAAAGAAACTTGTAGTCATTTATTGTACCCTGTATGCATAACCTAACTGACTACAGGTGGGAGTTATAGGATGCATTTATTCAGAGAAACGTTAGCAACCTACAATAAGGCTAGTAGCACGGGCAAGATTACAGGTGTATTTAAGTACAGGATCATTAACTGGAAATGTAGGCCACTTAAGTTCCAGGTACAGATAAGTTGCCAGCCTAATGAACTGTTCTGAGTCTAATCTTAAATCTCTAGTGGGTGATGAAGGTTCTGAGGTACCCACAAGATCAGTGATACTCAATTACTCAGGAGCCTCATGTGCCTGTTTGTTTTCCCAGTGCGGCACCTGCCCCATGTGCCAGGAAAGTGCCCCATGTGCCAGGAAAGTGGGCACGGTCATTATCTGGTGACACTTAATAGCTGACAGGTGGTTTCCATCGTGGAACATTCACTGCCAGAGGGACTGGAGAATGGGTGAGTGGCAGGCCCCATGCTAGGGATAGAAGTAAGGGGTATGAAAAAGCATGTGGATGCAGCCATGGTTATAGTTAAATATTAACAGTTTTATCTTATGTGTGTGTGTGGTAGGGTGGTGCACAAAAAGCATACAATATTCATGTGGCTGTTTTGGTGTTCCAATACACTATCAATCACTCTTCTTTAAAATTCTGTGTCTCTTTGAAAACCAAGAGAAACAAATAATAAATTCACACAGGACCTGTAAAGCATCAGGCTGAGCAAGCTTATAAAGAAAAGGCAAAAACACAGTCTTCTAACCTTAACTCTAGACATAGTCTAACAATGTTGTTATTGGGTACACTATTAAGTCATGAGCTTACAGCAATTTACAAGATAATTTTTAAATACCTTTTTGCCCAGGATGAGAAGGCCAAGGGATGCTTGCATCAGAATGTGAGGATAATAAAAGTGCCATCATTAAGGGATGTGTAAGCCTGAAAAGAGATCCTTTGTGGAGGGAAGTCTTCTCCTTTTGCATGGAGTGCTTAAATTGTTCTCCGGAAGAAATTTGGAAGTTCAGATATGGCTGGGTATCTGTCATGATTGGGGAAGGGCAGGAATCTTCCTGTCTAGTCATTGAGATATGCAGGAAATGCTGGAATTGGCCCACTGCATATTGATTTGGAAATCTGGGTCATTAATTAGGAGCAAATTATCTTGGAAGAGGCTCTGAGATCCCTGGGGAAGTGGCCCTTAATTGAATCCCTCTTAGGGTGGGCTTTTGCATGACTGATAGAAGAGCTGCTCTGCATTCCTATTCTCCTTTGGCATGATTAACTTGCCTTGTCCTATCACTTTGATTCCACAAGTTTCCCACAAACCGAACACTTTTTGTTTGCTGTCACGTCACAGCTGACTTATGGCAACCCTGTAAGGTTTTCAAGGCAAGAGACATTGAGAGGAGGTTTACCATTGTCTGTCTCTGTGTCACAACCGTGGTATTCCTTGGTCGTCTTGTTGCCCTGCAAGGCTTTTTGAGCCTCTTTATGGACTGTAATAAAACAATAAACTGTGCCAGTGTATGCATAAGGGACTGAACCACATGGTAACCCCACCAAGATGCCAGAAGAGACTGCACCCAGGCAAGAGATGTTCTCCTGACCTCCCCAGCAGCTCCAGTGCCCAGCATAGGTTACCAGCCTATTCCTCATGAAGGAAAATGGAACAGACCCAGTATGCACTAAACACAGCAACATACCTTAATAAAAGACAAGGACTAGGAACTCCAAAACCGCCATTAAGAGTTCCTTCTAAATCAGGCAGGCAGCCTCTTCCCCTCCCCCTCACCTGCAAGACCTCACGTAGCCCTGGCAGAGTCTATTCATCGTTGCCTGGTAACTAATGGACAATGGAATCGGCCTGGTGACTCATCCTAGCTGCTACCAGGTGTCAGACATGAGTAAGTTTCTAGCTCTCAGTATTGACCACCCCTCAGGTACACCTCCCCTACACTTTCCAACCAATAGGGCATTTTCAGGGACGGACTTACCAGGAGGGGGAACCAGAGGCTGGGACCAGCCCCAACCCTCCTGCTTATAAGGAGACGCCTGACCACCGGCTCTCTCTCTGCTCTTCGACCCCTATCGAACCTTTGACCCTCTTATGTCCAGCTTGCTATCCCCAACCCCTGCCTCCATCTTTAAACTCTGGTTTACATGCCGAGTTCCCACGTGTTACCTGCTGGTCAGGCCGCGTGGTTCTCCATTTTTCTAGTTTCCTTCCCCTCCATTTTTCCTGAGGAAAGCTCTACACGACGGGACCAGTAGGTATTGCCCAACAACGATTTACCTGCTAATGCAAATGTGCTTTGCCTCTCTCTGAATTTCTTAACTTGAGTAATTGTGTGTGAGCCTGTGTATTGTTTGCTTGTGAAGAACTTCAGTAAAAGACTTTATTTTTCAACTTGACAAAGTCTCCTGGTCTGTTACCAACACCTCCCGGCGGGGTTGACCTCTGTATACTCAGCTGTTCGCTCTCGCAGCCGATTGCCTATTGATAATCAATCATATTCCCCTCATTATTATTCATAATAACGTGCAATCCGGCTAACAGTCTCTTATCCAAATACTGACCAGGGCCAACCCTGCTTAGCTTTTGAGGTCTGTGGACATCATAAAATCTCAACAATCCCATTTAATAGCGAAACCAAAAGCTAGCCTGAAAAGCTCTTAAAATTAATAGGAGAAAAAAACAAAGTTTGAGTCCAGTGGCACCTTTAAGACTAACAAAGTTTATTGAAAGGATAAGCTTTTGTGTGCATGCACACTTCTTCAGATACAGTGAAATGGAAGTTACCATTTACCATGCATAAAGGTGGGCATCAAATTAGCATACAGAATATTGAAGATATTTAAGAGATGCAAGGACTAAACAGGAATAACAAGCTGAGGTTCCCATTTATTTGGGTTTAATGCTAGGGGAAAACATAGTGAAGGAAATGAATATGTCAAAATTGGAGACTGATGAGCAGATGTATCTTTAACGGTGGAATGCTGAGAGTAATTAACTGAGACTCTGCCATTACACTCCATCCATCTCCTCTTAAATATGGAGAAAACTTTACATCATCTTCTTCTTTGAAGTAGGGCTATTGGCTGTGTAGAGTTATCTCCTATATCCCCAGACCAGAGAAACACATTCCAATCTACCATTCCAAATTACATTACATTTTACTATTCATTATGTTACATTACAATCTACTACTCCAATCTATTGTTCCAAATAAGAAATAAAATAAAATAAAAAGGACATATGGCCCTTCTGGGGGCTTGGTGAGAATACAGGCGTAAGGTCTGAATGAGGTTAGCATATGTAGTGAGATAAGAAACCAATATCCCTGTTAAAGTCCTGGGGATTCCATTGTTCTGAGTGTTGTAATAACTTGCAACTCAGCAATTTCCCTTTCTAGTCTGTTCCTGAAGTTCCTTTCCAATAAAACAGCCTATAACTGGACTGAGGCCATTCTTACTAGTATACATGAAGATTTATTAAAAGTTATTGGCCAGAACATAGTTGTTGCATAGGTTGATAAAGGGAGAGGTGATCCTTCAAGAATGTATGCCTCTGGCCAAGAAGGTCTTTAAAAGGTGAATATCAATAACTCAAACAAAATTGGGATCCAACAAAGATGTTCAAAAACTTCTGTGTTCAAATTGGCTAACTCTGGTCAGAAGAAGAACTGCTGTATTCTCACCAGTTGTAGTTTTCATGTCATCTTTAAAGGCGGCAACAGTCAGTCACAGGTCTAGCCTTGAGGAAACAGTAGATCAGTGTGGCCAGGTCAACTGAGTACAGAAGGATAATATGTATACTCACTATAACTGAAAATAATTGCTACCACCCTAATTGCTACTCTGACATAACAGCTGGATCATGAACCACAACTCCTAAACAAGTTAGCTAACACCAAATGCAGTCTATCCAAAGTAGGCAGCACAATCCCTTCCAGAACATCAGGCTCATCAACCACCATTACCTCCATCTTACATAGATTCAGTCTCGGTTTTACCCCCTCGCACACTTGACCATTGCCTCCAGGCATTGGATAAGGATTCTGAAGCCTACCAAAGGCAGGCTCCAGGGAAAGTCAGTGCTCTGATGAGATAACAACAGAAGAGGAAAACTGGGGTGCAACAGCTGGCAAAAACAGTAACCTAAATATTATTTCATATTGCTGGATAGAGTCATAGATCAAGTTGATACCACAGCATTCCTAGATCATGAGATACAGAGAGTTGCAAATAAGAACGAAGTCCATCAGTTTTTAGCCTCTTGACTTGCTGGCTTTAATTCTGAAAAAATCCTGAACAATGTTGTGTGCCAGTACAGAATCCATGTATGTGTCTACACAGAAACTACCAGAGAGAGAGAGAGAGAGAGAGAGAGAGAGAGAGAGAGAGAGAGAGAGAGAGAGAGAGAGAGAGAGAGAGAGAGAGAGAGAGGGCTCTACAGTTCTATTTTCTTCAAAAAGCTTGCTGCTAACAATATATATTGATTAATATTAATCATTTTTCTTTATACTGTAATGGGTTAAATTTCTGAACCTTTAAGGAGAAGTTTGCTAGTCTGAGCTAGTGGTTAAAGTATTGGAACAGGATCTGGAAGATTAGGTTCAACTCCCTTCTCTGCCATGAAAGCTTGTTGGGTGACCTTGGGCAAATCACACATTCTCAGCCTAACCTATATCACAAGGTTGTTGGCAGGAGAAACTCAAAAAGATGATGTAAGCCTCTTTGGGTCTCCACTGAGGAGAAAGACAGGGTATAAATGAAGTGAGTATGTAAGTAAGTAAGTAAGTAAATATTTTGTAAAAGCTGAGGTTTTAAAGATACCAAACAGAATGATGGAAGAAAATATCTCAGCAGAAAGTTTGTGAGAGATTGCTAAAGAGAAATTTTAGTTGCTCTTTAATGACACAATGAGTTTTGACTACAATTGTATCATTAAGCACAGAACAAAGCAGGCAAAGAGGAAATTAATTTCTAAGGAAAAGGTCCTGTAGGCATCATTCCATGGTGACAACAGATGTGACTCACAACGGAGCACTAGGGAAGTGCTTCTTTTTAAAGCAAATGCAGTGATTTCTGGTCACATATTCCTCAATTGTAATTTGGCCTAATATCAGAATTCCTATAAACTCACAATAAATCCAGAAAGAAATACTACTCACACAACTATAAGTGCCTTTGTTCAGTTACAAAGGCATACAACCCACCAGCACCTGCCCCACTGAAGCTCCTACTTCCCACCATGTAAGCTCTCTTCCCACTTGTCATTGCCTGTCTTCCTAAATGGAACAAACTGCAAATTCCATACTCTGCACTGTCCAAACACATTTCACGTTGCTCTCTTATACTCCTTCAAACCCTGCAACAACAGGGAATGGTGAGAAAGGCTGATATTGAAGCATGCAGTATCAACCATTGCTGAGTCAGCATCTTGGAGCTACTAAGGACATTGGTTTCTTAACTCTGATGATGGTTTAGCAATATATGTGGATTATGGTATGGGCACTGCAGACCATTTTAAGCCCCCTGAGTCTTATGTTTGATGACTATGTTACCCGTAAATGACACACAGTCCCTTCTCCAACCCACAAGAAAAACACACCAGAAGAGCAGAACAGAGATTAAAATATACACACAGAACCTTTTAAGTAACACGGACTCTCGCATTCCTAAGTCCACCATTTAACACTGAAAAATAAATGACAGCAAACAGAACCAAACAGTTTGACGCTCAGACAAGCATTAAATAATCCTTCTCTGAATTCTGTTTCCCACTAGGAGATTTCACAGGAGCAGAATCAAAAATGGCAGAATGCACACTCAACAATCCATATTTATATTATTTGTGGAGAAGCTGCAGACCCTCGAGGAATGAAAAGCTACAGAACCAAAGTTCAATGTTTCTTCTAGAACAAAACCTTCAACTTACCTGAAGGTTTCTTCTCTTTGGTGGGGTAAAGTCATCCAAACTGTTTAGGACATGCCTCCTCTCACTCCAGGCAGGGCTATGCAAATTTTGTATGACTCTCCTGAGACAACCGCCAGGCTGCCCTTCCAGTCATCAAAGAGCCCACTTCCAAGAATGGAAGGTTTCTTTCACTTACCGTGAATCTTCCTTTCTCTGTGGTTCTGAAGTGGGACATTCCTCACGTCTGGGACGTACAAAAGCTATGTTACCGGGTGGGCTTGCATTCCCAGCTTTACAGAGTGTGTTGAAGCACCCTGCGACCAAATGCCGCTTCCGCTGAAGCTAGTGTGTCCACTCTATAATGTTTAGTAAAAGAATGGACCGACTGCCATGTTGCCGCTCGGCAGATGGTTTCTAATGAGGGAAAGGATCGATACGCCACCGAGGTAGCCGTCCCCCGAAGGGAGTGTGCAACGATTCCGGCCGGAATCTCCAAATAAGTTAGTACCTTTGAAAGGGACCGCTGCCACCTTTGCGTGTGCAGAGGAGTCCACATCCCAGTGACGGAGCCAGTTATTGCGTCTTGCTGTCACGCTACATGCTAAAGCCCTGGCTGACAGCTGCATAGCATCTAGTGTGGCATCTGCCGTGAAGGCAATTGCCAGAGCTATTTTCTTCAGTTCATCTTTGAACTCCTTTGGCACCTCACTGTCTGCCGAAGCCAATTTGTCTGCCCAGTCATACGCAGCCCTGGCAAAGAGAGAGCCAGCAGTAGAGGCTTTGATAGCGGAAGAGGAGGCTTCAAAATTTTTTCGTAAAGCCTGTTCCACCCTTCTATCTGTATGATCCTTAGGCATCCCATCAGCGTCCATTGGGAGCACTGAGCTGGAATACAAACTGGTCACCGGATCATCTACCACGGGAAGTTTCAACTTCTTTGTGGCTTCTGGCATAAGAGAATAGAATTTAGAGAACAGTGGGTGATTAGCCTTGGGTTTAGCCGGATGTTCCCATTCCGCTTTCATAATATTGTAGAATGAAGCGGGGAAAGGCAGCCCTGTTTGTGAAATTGAAACCTTAGGCATTAACTTTCCAGCCCCTGTTTGAAATTCTGGCTCCTGCACTGTTTCCTCCTGACGTCTAGATGATAGATCTAGGGTCCTCAAAACTTTAGGCAAGAGGCGGGAGTATAATTCTTGCGGAAAAAGCCGAGATTGTACTGAAGGCATAACCATCTCATCCTCTTCCGCTGAAAGCTCCCCTTCTTCTTTACCAGAAGAGGAGGTGGAAGAATCTGGTTCAGATTCCACATGTCCCAGAAGGGGACTTCGCTTTCTGGACTTATGTCTGCTATGTTTTGATCTTACAGGTGACCTAGACTCGCTGGTCGCCCTGTCTCTGTTCCTCTTGCGGGATCTACCTCTTTCCATTAAGGAATCGTGTGGTGTGGATCCATGAATGGTTTCCTTTATCAGTTCTTTAAACTCCCTTCTCATTTCTCCTCTGAACCAATTTAGCATATCAGACGAAATGGGCTCCCTGGATTCTAGATCTGGGGTATCCCTAGAGTCTTGGTAGACCTGAGAAGTGGATGGCCCCGTCTGTGTTTTGTCCTCAGAGGAACAGCCCCAATCTTGGGATGCCTTCTCAGCCATTACCAGAACCTGCGGGGTGTAAATGAACCTGAGATCAGATCCATGATAGAAAACGAAGATCCCCCCCCACCGACTGAGGTGTTGGGGATCATTCTCCGCAAAAGCTATTAAAGGCTTTAGAGATAGTATTCAACTATTTAGTTCTCCGCAGGTTGGTCTAGCTCATTTACCATGATTATAACTCATCCAGATCCCTGGAGAGTGTAGATCATGCACGACAGTCCCATCTATTTGTGGGTCTAAAATGGCTACTCCCAGCGTTTCCCGCCAAGATTTCCCTCCCCGGGACGGAGTGAGGCTTGGAAACTCCTCCCCCTCTCCCGCTTGCATTCGCGGGATTTCTAGGAAGAAAAACGCCACGGAAGTTTTTCTTTTCCCGCTCTGCATCCCGGGGTTATAAGGAACAGACCTCTGCATTCCTTAGGCAATGTCTCAGCCTCTTCCAGGACTACTGGAGAGGGTAGAAACTGTCTGTCTGCTTCTGCTTACCGCGATTCAGGCGGGAAGGTAGAAGACTGTGTGTGTGCACTCGCACGCCGTTCTCTCTCTCTCTCTCTCTCTGCACTCTCTGTAATAGGAGCAGGTCCTCCGCCCCAGGGACGGGTCAGACCGGCAGAGGAGAGAATGTCGCTGGGCTAAGGAAGCGTCAGCACTCCCTATACAAAGCCCGTCGTCAATCAGACACAGCCTCGTCAGGCTGTAAATTTTCCTTGTAGTTTCGTTTCTTCTTTCAATAGGCGCGTTTCCGCACCTCCGGAGCACGTCCTGCTGAAGCAGGGTTGGCAAAGGAACTGGTTCGCCTCCAAGGGGATAAGCCCCTCCCTGCCTGGATCAAAGTTCGGAGCCGACCCTGAGGAAAGAGGGCGGAGCTTATCCCAGACGTGAGGAATGTCCCACGTAGAACCACTGGAGAATATCATCTTTACTAAGTTCTTCTTTCTTTTTTTGTGTTGGGAAAAATGGATGACTTTGCCCCACTGAAGAGAAGAAAACTTCAGCTAGCCATTTCCTTTCATTTCTTGACAGATTTGACCACACACACCTCACTGTGTGCGCCTGCATGCCTGCTCCTCCGCCCCCCAAACAGTCTCCCGCCTTCCCACTCTTGAACCAGTTGCTTGCAGTCTGGATAAGAACTCTAGACGAGCCAGTTCCGGTCCCCAGGCCTCATGTTTGACACCCCTGATCTAGAGCATTCATTCAGTCCAACACTCGTTGAAGGACTCTCCTCCCAAAGGCAGCCTCAGTTGAGTTCAGCTGGTCCATTCTGTAGTGCCTTACGAAAGTAGAAAAGGATGACAAGGTTGCTGCCCTGCAGCTCTCATTCACTGGAGCTCTAGTAGAAAAAGCAGCCACTGCTGCTGCTACTGCCCTGGTGGAATGTGCAGTAATGTTCTGAGGTACTCTGAAACCCAGGAATTCACATGCCTTGCGAATACAAAGTTTAACTCAAAGGGCAATAGTAGATTTAGATACCTTCCCCCTGCTCCCCGAGGTCTGTCATGCTGTGTGACCCAAACAAGTGCATCCATTAGTCTGAAAGATAAAGTTCTGTTAATGTATGCACACTTCTACATGCTATCTAGCTAATTCTACTACGAGTGGTATATCCTATGTCAAGGTTTACATGTACTGTACCCAGGTTTTATACTGTATAATATCATGTTTTCTGAAAGTTCCTTAGATGCTGCTCCAGTGTGGAAAATTAATAAACAAATAGAAGTTTTGCATGTAGTTTAAATTGTATCTCTCTATGCAGGACAAATAATGGGTGGGCCATTTAAAAATGTTTACTAGAGACCCTGAGCTGCTGGGAAAAGGCCATAGAGGCCACCTTTTATTTTGTAACTGTAATCACACACACAAAAAAAGGTTGAAAAAGAAGCTCAAACAACTGGTTGAAACGCTGTGTCTTCCAAATAAGTGAAAGCCTGTGCAGAATATTGACTACAGTGCTGGGTTCAGATATGCGAAATTCAGGAAAATGTATACACTCAGCCATCAAGTTCACTGAGAGACCTAACTCACCTCACAGGATAATAAGGATAAAATGAGATCATCCCATATATGTTGCTATGAGTCCCTTGGAGGAAGAGGCAGTATTCAAATGATTATCAATAGCAACAGTAAGATCAATTCTTCTTTTAGTATTTTCCTACTCAACAACTGCTAGGACAGACCAATGGCAGTAAGTAAAATATCACCACATGCTGCCCTCAGTTCCACAGGTTCCTTTCCCACTGGCAGTCCTCACATATTTAAGGTTTGGTACTGGACTAATACAGATGTAAAGAGGGTTTGACTTATTAATAAGGGAAAAGCTGTTACTGTTGCAGTCTCAGAGGTTATGCCAAACCATTTGTTTGTAACTCATGTTCTAAGAGCATGGTACACCTATATAGGATTCATAGGAGGTTAATTACCTCCAAGAGAAACTTGCACATACAGAATCTAACATGAGGATTGACTAACATGAAGAATCAGAAGGTTTATGAGTATCTCCAATGGCTTATTGTTCTCACCATGGCTAATCTGTATACCTGATACATTAAAAAGACTGTGGTCTGAGTTAATCTCATAAATGATATTCCTGGTTTCCTTTGTGTAATGCTTAACATACGCTAACTCTAGATAAATTTTAACCCTCCAGTGTTAACATATTAGTTCCTAATAAAGGGCTTCCCCAGAAGATTATGAATTCTATTAGTCTATACATCTGTTCAACTATCACATGTGTTAAGTATCTCAATTGGTCCACACAGCCGATAAAATGTTAATTACAGCACTATTCAAATGCAAGCTTATGCACTAGTAAATAACTGTGCTTGGAAAATGGTTTGTATTTGCTATAATTGAATACTGTGGTTGCTGTTGGGAAGGACAAGGAAGTTGCTGTATCGTACTAGATCTCAAAAACATTAAATAACTATTGCCAAATATTGGGAGACGGGTGTGTCTTTGTTGTTAGGATCTTCTTGTGCCCTGGAGAGACTAAAATGCCATGCTCAGCTGCCCTTGGAAGATACTGGAAACAGCATTCCTCCCAATAATGGATGATGCTTTTCTGTCAAACTTATATGTGATTCAAGTCCAAACAACCTGGCATTTTGGGTAATGGATGCTATAATTAAAATGTGAGTCCTAAAGAACCTGTTGTTTTTAGTGGATGTTTTTAGTAATAGCTTTGTTCTACATGAAGATAAAAACTCCCTAACAAAGGAATTAATGTATTGCTTTAATAGGCTGCACCCTGAGTTAAGTTTTAAAATTTATGAGTTCTCTGCAGCATTGTTCTTTAAACAATGGTATTGTCAAATGCAACCAGTGAGAAGATTAAAGTTCTCCCAGCAGATTAAGTACAAATTATCTGTCCTCCTGTTTCAGCATCATTTGTTCATTTATCACATAACGTCTAGTATTTCTGGTCAGTGTCAATATGCTCTGCATCCTTGCAGTTAACAGATGTCTTCTCTTGTCGAATGAATTACTTTATGTTTCACGCACCGGTGGCCGCAGATGTGTCACTATAGCAACATCATTAATTTCAGATCTTACCGGAAACATGCACTCCAATCAAACCTAATTATACCACATTGCTTTCTTGTCCCACAATAAGGAAACTATAATGCAATTATTGGGATACTTCATTTTCTATTCTGTTGTGGCAAATGAGAGAGCCACTGTGATGGACGCTTCTTGTCAAAAACCTTATTGATGAAGCACAAACCCAATTTACAATCATACAAAGGACTACCTTGCAATTATGTTAGTAATGTAATGCTCCTTGAACTCTACAAATAATTCTTAATCATTTGCAAAGGAACTAAAGCCACAGAACAAGAATTCTGCAAGCCATTTCCTTTGCTGTCTTTTCATTTTCAATATAGAAAAGCCTGTGTTCGGTGAAATGAGATGCCATCAAATGACCACTGACTTGGGCGGTCTGTTTTTAAAGAGTCAATTTATTTCATTCAGACCATTAGCAAAAATATATACATTATTCCACAACTCAAGCATCTTTTAAATTACTGCTAAATAATAGTTTACACGCTTAAGGTGCATAGCCACCCTAAGACCTGAAGACCTCTCTGCCCTCCACTTTAATTCATATCCATTAAAACACAGAACAATCATCAACATCTTAGAAGATCTTGGTTCAGATCCCTAGACTGCTGTAAACATCCTGAGGGGCAACTCAGCAAAGTATTGTCATTCACTGTTCCCCTTCTGTAATATGGAAATATTCATGATCTACTTCAAAAAGCTACCACGTGGATGCATAATTACCATTTGCTATGTATCTACTTATAACTGCCACCGAATTCTTACATCCAGGGTTGATGCATGAACCACTTTCTAAAGTACAGACAGAGCCCTCTGATCCCCACAGTTACTGGAGCACTTCATTCACACTGAGCCAAGGGAGGACTAAAATCCCATTTGTCTTTAAATGGACACTGCATGCTAATTTGGGTCATAATAAGTACATAGTTATAAACATTTAACTTTAAGTAACTGGAGTTGTATAATGGCTATCAAGATCACTACAATTATTCTGAGTAGTTTCAAGAAACGTTACTGCTTAAAATATATCCGCCACATTTATAAGTAGAGTTCATCCACAGAGCGCATTTCAATTTCAAAGTAAAATACTCTAAGATGTACCTGTTTTATCAGTCAGTAGATATACTAGACGTCCCAATTCTTCAGGTATGGTGCTGGTCCGGACAACTGTCCCAGGTATATTGTCATCCTTCATAATCATCCATCCATAGGCTGCTTTGCCCATATCAAGATTCACACGTAAACTAAAATAAAAATATATGCACGCCTGAGTTTTAAACTACTGAGCTCTTGAATTACAGAAAACAAGAAGACATCGGCCACAATTGGAAGCTAGAACTGGATTTAAATTAACAAACAATACCTTCAACATTTTAATGTACAAGCTACAGACCAAAGCATGTGAATTTCAAAGTAGTGTGAGCATCGCCTATGTTGTAGTTACTATATTAACTCTGATGAAGGTCAGAGGAAAACAGTGTTACACTTACCTGTAACTGTTGTTCATCGAATTGTCACTGTGCAGGCACGCACGGGACTGTGCGGGTGTGCAGGCCAGCCACCAGAAGATTTTCTAGCTAGCTTAGTAACAGAGCAGGAGGAGCCCCTCCCAATGGGAGCCATTGAGACCATTTTCCCGCCCAATTGTCACATGCTCTGGGGAGGGGCTCTGCACTCTCCTTCAGTTCTCCTGAGCCACCACTATGAGTCAGAGAAAAAAACGGAGCTAACAAAGAACTGTCTTTCTCCGGCAGCATCGAAGAGATAACTGAGGGAGAATGTGGAGCCCATCCCCGGAGCATGTGACTGCTGGGTGGGAAAATGGTGTCAATGGCTCCCCCTTTGGAAGGGGCTCTTTCTGTTCTGTTAATAAGCTAGCTATAAAATCTTCCGGTGGCTGGTCTGCACAGTCCCATATTGGACTGCACTGGACAACAATGGTAAACTTGTGTTTTTCACTATTGTTGAAGTCAACAGAACTAGATTGCACAAAACTTTCACATTATCAGTAAAATATAACAACTCATAATTAATTACAATTAGTGTTTACACTTAGCAACTCAATTTAAGACACCTACATGGGCATTTGAGCGTGTGCCAATGTAACCCCATATTTTGTGACACAGCACTGACACAGTGGTAAATATACATCTTGAGCATTTATTTTTTTAAAAATTTACAGTATAAACAACCACTTGTAGTTTATGTATTTTTATGTACACAGAGAGAGCACTTACATGAACATACATGGAAAGGCTGGCATAGAGTATTGGAGTACTTTAGTTCCAGGGCAATTATTTTTCTCCTTAATCGTGCCATATTTATTTATTAAGCAGAAGTAGGACATGTCTACTGAAAGTGATACTGCATAGTGAGTGCTGAGAACCTAAAAATATACCCATCAAAAATCAGACAGAACTCAAATGTGCCCTATAAGTCTCCAAATGTAAGCTTGCATCAGTATCAGGAAAAGAGGTACAAGTAAGAAACTCAGTCAATTTCCTAATTTCTCCCTGGAGTTCACAAAATAGAAGAAGAAAAGAGATTGTATACCTCGCCCTTCACCACCCGAAGGAGTCTCACAGTGGCCTAAAATCTCCTTTCCATCCTTTCCCCACAACAGACATCCTATGAGGTAGGTGAGGCTGAGACTGGAAGAGCTCTTTTGAGAACTGCTCATGAGAGTACAACTGTGATACAACTTGCAACTGACCCAAGGTCACACCAGCAGCTGCATGTGGAGGAGTGAGGAATCAAACCTGGTTCTCCCAGATTAGAGTCCGCGCTCCTAACCACTACACCAAACTAGCTCTCTAGAATAGCTAGATAATAATACAATATGTTCTTACTTGTGAAAGCTATTGAGACTTAAAGGGCCCAGTGCCATATTATAGGAAGTTTCAGAGATGAGCAAATCTGAATGTACATTTTCATCCATCACCAGCCCTTAGCTCAACTCAAGACAAAATGAGAGGGGCTTTTATAGATAAGCTAAATTTGTGCCTCTAGGAGACCTTTCCAGACCATTAAAAAAAAGGTTCTCTCTTAGTGGTATCCTTGTACTAAGACCAACATTAATCAGTGGCATGAAACTGTGTCTCCAGGTAAAAAAAATAGAAAGGTTCCTTTTTAAGGGGAATCTGCTCATGTTTACTGTTTTTTTAAAAATCAGCCTGAGCAGATGTGACCTTACCCCTGGAGACTGAAGGCAAAAACCTTTAAAGATCTAAATAAAAGATATGAAGGATTCATTAAATGGCAGGTAATTCTTGAGGAGCCTTGATGATATTTGCCACTTTTATTATTTTTAAAGGGTCAATACTTAAATGGTAGAACAGCAGAGTATACCATCTCTAAAGAGTGAAATAAAAAGAGAATATACCTGTTCATGTAAGCCTTAAGCTCTGCAAGGGCCTGCTGCTACGAAACTGGTGATAGGTGAAAACAGGAAATTGGTAATGTGAAGAAAGGTCACAGAATGATACAGGGTGGTAGAAGAGTAGTGTCATTTGTCACTAGCAAAATCTTGGGCACTATCCAACAGATGCCTAGACGCTGGTACAATGACATTCTATAGGTCGAATGAAATGGACATGTTAACTGCAGAGAAATAGCACGTCCCCAGTAAAAAGATACTATATCTTGAGTACTGGGAAAAGCGCAACCTTGAAGAATGATGTCAGGATCCTGCGCAACAAACAAGTAACAACTGTGCAATTACTGAGCTAAAAAAAATACATTGGTAGGGGCCCTAAGATAATGGTTTGTTACCCTGTTAGTCACTACCTTGCCAGCTCTGCAAAATGTTGATCTCCTGATGGGCTAATAATATCCTTTCACCCGATGATTTAAATAGAATAGTTTTGTAGTGTCATGCACAATAACTTCCAGCTGCCTTTAGCCCAAATAAAATTCCTTAGAGGAACTCTGATAGAATTATTTGACCTATAATAGCGAAGAACCAAAAGGGAAGCATAAGATACTAATTCCCCCTAATTTTGCTTGCCTTTTTTGCTTGGTGTTGCAAGATTGTGCAAGATAAACTCACAGAAGTTTATTAAATATCGAACATGGCCAGACTGATGGCTTCCAGACTGGACTATTGTAATATACTCTACATGGGGCTCCCTTTGAACATTGTCCAGAAATGGCAGTTGGCTCAGAAAGTGTTTGCTTGTCTGCTGACTGGCTAGCCACTATGATGCCAGTTTTGATCCAGCTTTCACTGGCTTCAAATTCATCTCTGGGCACCAATCCAAGTACTGAGGTCAATCTTAAAAGCTCTGAATGGCTTGAAGTGGAATCTCTCCAACAGGAACCTACCTGCATAGATGGGACACTACAGAAGCTTTTCTCTGTGTTCTGCTGCCTTCAGAGTTTCAGCTGGCAAGCACTCTGTTTTGGAATTCCCGCCCCCAGAAAACATTCTTGGCTCCATTCATGTTATAGTTTAGAAGATACAAAAAGGTAGCCCTTTAAGGCAAGCATCTGGGCTCAAATGAAGGTATTGTGGCTACTTATTTTTGTGCTGATTTTGGGATATCTCATTTTTATATGCTGCATATGGTAGTTTTGATGGTTCTGTTTTTATCTGCTAGCATGTTTGCTGGCATTTGTATTCCATATTGTTTAAATGCATGTGTGATTATAGCAAAATTTTTATCGAAGGATGTCTTGAAAGTATTTATGATAGACAGGAGGCTGTCCTACTCCAGAACAGGAAAAAACGGCCGCTCAGCTGTTTCATCCCTGGGCCTATGTGAGTACTGCTCCAGATCCAATCACCCTTCAAGGAGAAGATTGAATGCTGGACAGAAGCACAGCAGGAGTTATTTCAGGTCTGCCTCAGAGAGAGTGCAGTGATAGTTTGGATCTGCTTTAGTGAGAGAACAGACAGTATAAACAATAGCTCTGCCTGGTAGCATGGTGGAGTGGTTTAACTCTACCTCTGGGAGAGAACAGACTACCTGGTTGTGAGGCCTTTCTCTGCTGAGGAGCAGACCTCGTACCATTCAATCTGACTCCTGGGAAAGTCCAGGCTGGTGTTGATGGAATCCCATGTGTGTGAAGGGATCCAACCTAGTGGCTAGTCAGTGAAAGCCTGTTTGTACCCACAAGCATTAAAGAGACTTCAAGCCATATTCTGAAGCCATAACTAGCTTAAATGTGTTTGCCTCAGCCAGGCTTCTCCTTTGACTGTCCGGAGAACTGTGTTGCTGATCCATTCTTTAAAACCAACTTGGAAATTAATACATCTTTGGTATTTATATACAACTCCTGCCTCAGTGATCTCTGCTTTTGTCTTATTCACCACAAAACTTACCTCAAGGCAGCAAACCCAAAATCTTTACACTTGCTACAGTAGTAACATCTTGTAACTGAGGGGAAGGTTTACAGTTCTAAACAAACCTGGTTCCCCAAAATCATAAAAGGCTGTGTGGTCCCCATTGGTTCCAAGAAAGGGCCTATCACAGTATTACTGAAAATTTTTAAACTTTAACAGTCTTCATATAATCATGTGACTTGGCTTCAGAATGCCATATTGAAACAGTAACCTGCAAATCACCGGCAATTCTGTAAGTTACCTATCTAGTAAAATATGATCTACTGAAGCTACATATCAAAATTATAACCTGAACAATATAGTCAATCTGAGTATGTTCCTAGACTTACCCTGAGGATCCAAGATTAATTGAGGTTCTGGGAAACACCAAACTGAGGAAGAAGTAAGTAGTAGAATTTGCATGCAAACTGGATACATGCTATTCCACAGTCCACTCCTGATTTCTTAAACCTGGTTCTTTTTTTGAACACTGCCAAAATGGACCCAAAAGTTCAAAATTCTATATGATCCCTAAGAATTTTGCAACTGATACTTGCATGAACTCAGATTAATGACTTCTCTGGCTGATCTTCATTTGAATACTTCTAAATCTTGTAGAAACACATGCATGTTTTAAAGACAAGATCAAGAATTGGTATATGCAGTACAGCATTTAAATCACTGGCAGAAATCTATGCACATCTAAACACACAGTGTTACAGACACTTGAGGTACATATTTTGTAATTTGAAAGTTGTTTCATTTGTAGTGAGTAGCAAAAGGCTGCAAGTTGATTAACAAAGAGATAAATAATCCTCAAACAATTATATTTATAAAAGACAGGAATAGTTTAAATAATGCATTTCTTTTTTAAAGGAAGGCAAATGCCAAGTGATTGCTTCTACAAACAATACCATCTGAAGCAGGACAGAAAGTTTTCCTGATTCATCTTACATCTAGCAATCTGAAACAGTGCAGTATTCTGCACATCACTCTTCGCACTGCATATGTGTGGTCAGAGAAACTCCCTCTTCTATCAGCTACAGGAATGTTCTCTGAAGTGAGAAGGAATCCATGAATTTTAATCTTATTTCCACTCTGTTCCATGATGCCATAACCTTACCACTCTTTTCCCCCTTCAGATCAATGCTGCTAACCTTTTAACAAATACATCTAGAGAAAGGTTACACGGATCATTATGAAGACTGCAGCCCAGGATTCTAACGTGATAGACACAGAGCTAAGTTACTACTCCAATATTGGTACAGCCTTTTAATGCACAGTACACACCTTGCTTGAAAAGCAAGCAGTTTCCTCTTAAGGTGACCAAACTTAACAACCAGCAATTTTTTTCTTTTTTTTTTTTGGGGGGGGGGCAGGTCAAGTGCTAAGAGTCTTTACCAAAGCTTGATAAAGGTCCTAAAACAAGCTTGTAATGCAGGCGGGGGGGGGGAGCTTTAACAGATACTCATTCATAAGATAAGGGAAGCACATTGCAATTGATGATACAACATGCTACTCCTTGACTATATGCATATTTGACCATGTATACAGCTTTGGTATAAATGCCTTCTTTATTCAGAATCACTAATTAAATGATACACTGGCAAGTTTACATGACTGTTAAACCATGTGATGCTTGGCTCAGCACAGGGAACCAAAACTGAGGAACACTACTGAATTTACTACCACTCAGAAGCAAAAAGAAGCTATTATCTTTATATGGAACAAGTGAGAACTTCCAAGGGCTTGTGGGAGGCATCTCATTTTCCATTCCTCCATTATTTCATCTTTTCTTTCCCTGAAAGCCCCAATAGCCTCTCCCCTTTTCTGCCTTCTTGTCTACTTCCACCAATCAACATACCTTTATCTGTTTTCCCTCCTTCCCTACCCCTGGCAGTCTCTGCCCAGGAACACTATGGGCCAGTTGCCCGGTGCCAGTCACCAGGCTGACCCCAGTTGCACAGGGGACAACCTGCAAAGATTTGCAAGGGGGTACCTCATTTCCCCCTATATCACCCCCCCCCCATTTGGGTATTTCCTCTATTTCTCCTCCTGACAACCTCCATATCCATATCCTTCTCTGCTTCCCACTCACATAATCTAATTTTTATCTGCCCTCCCTCTTCATCTATATTTATTATTTACTTCATTTGTACCCCACCTTTCTCCACAATGGGGACTCAAAAGAGTTACATCTTTCTCCTCACCTCCATTTCATCTTCGGGGGGGGGGAACGTGAGCAGTGGTGGACTGGGAATGAAAAACTCTGGATTAGGGATCCCTGCCCCAGCCCACCATGGCTACATCTCCCCAAAGGAAGAAAGCAGAGGGGAAAAGGCAGAGGAAGGAAGAGGTATCTGCCTGACCAATTGGTTCGGTGCTACTTTCCTTGCCTCAGGCAGGCTAGGTGCTGGTTCCCTGGCTTCATGCAGGACTTAGGTGGACTATGGCTGCTTCCCCCATCTTGCCTCAGGTGCAGTGGGCCAACAACCTCCTCTCCCACCTTTTCTCAGGCGGGGCTGGGCACCACCTCCCCCATCACGCCCTTGGGCAGGCTGGATGCCTTGTCCTCCTCCGCCTTGCCTTGAGTAGGGCAAGCCAGGTGCCACCTCCCTTTACTTGGCACAGACTCAGGCAAGCCAGGGTCAACTCTTTTGTCTCCAGGCTGGCCCAACCCAGGTGGGGCAGAGGCCATCAGCCCAATGGGAGGTCTCTTAATGGCCAATCCACCCCATGAGGTAATTGGCCCAAGGTCACTTAGAGAATTTCCAGGGAAGAATGGGGATCTGAAGTCCTAGTCTGAAAGTCTAACCACTTCACCACACCACAATCAGATCCAGATGAGTTATGCAAGTTGTGTGTGGTGTCAAGTTGCCCAGTAGTTCCTGCTGGGCCTGGCCTCAATGAGTCCTCCCTCAAAGGTCAAAAGAGCCCTGGAAAGGGCCCTGTCACCTTCCACTGCCTTTTACTGCCAGAAACCAAGTCTGTTGTGGTTGTCCAGCAACAGCCACTGAGAGCATCTGTTTTCTTAAGCTACAGGCAATCCTTTTATCATCTAGAGGGGTTTTTTTGCTCCCCCATTTATTTATTTATTTTTCAGATTTTTCACAAATCTGAGGCATTTTCCAGGTCCGTAGAAAGATCTGTCTTGTCTATTCATGGGTCCAACATCCAGATTTAAGTATCCACAGATTTGGCCAATTTGGCTATTAGAATATAGATCTGTACTCCCTGCACAAGGAAAATTCCTTCTCTGCCATCAAAGAAGAGCCCAAAGCCCCTATAAAGAACTGCAAGAATTAGCCTTATAGCTCCCGAAGTCTTTACAACAACTACTTTACTAAAAGAATTGATCCTGAAGTCATGGTACATGCACACAAGGCAACTATAGGGGAAAAAGTGACTGGCTTCAACTGAATTAAGAATTCTTGAGCTTCAGATTGGATGTGATTTCCCCCCTGCTTCTATCATGTATGCTAGGAACTCCACTGAATAACCTGTCAGCCCTTCTCCTCCTGGACTAAAACACACAGTCAGCCTTGGTTTTCACCATTCTGAATAATTTGGTGTCGTCTGCAAACTTGGCCACTACACTATTCACCCCAGTTCCAGAACACTGATGAATAAATTAAATAGTGCCAACCCTTGTGGGACCCCACTGCTTACTTCCTTCCATTGTGAGAACTGTCCACTGATTCCTGCTCTTTGCTTCCTGTCATTTAACTAGTTTTTAATCCATAAGAGAACCCGTCCTCTTATCCCACGACAACTAAGTTTACTCAGGAGACTTTGGTGAGTCAAGGGAGGAGCACGTTCCACTGGTGCAGATGATTTAGCTGCCAGGTCTATGGAACCTGACAGAGCTCCCTCCCCACAAGGCAGCTTTTAGGCTGAAGTGCTGTGTGCCCAAGCCTTGGGAGTTAATTGTTTGCAGATCTTACGGACTGCCACATTATGGCTTTCCCCTAAGCATAAAAGACATATGGAGTGTTTGTCCATGAAAGTCTTTTTGGTGGCACAAGATGAGCATTGTTTGAAGAAGGACTTTTGAGACACTTTGTTAAACTCAAAAAGACGGAGCTCAGCTACAACTTTCTTCACAGGGTGGTGGCAAAGAATGAACTGTGGAAAAGGGGGAGGCCCTCCACCAGAGCATGTGACCATCTGGGCAGGAAAATGGTCTCTGTCGGCTCCATAAAGGAAGGGCTCTCCTTGCTCTGTTGCTACTCTGTGTTCGACCCGGGACCTAGACTCTGACCATGCTGTGCCTATTTTTCCTTTCTGCCACTTTTAAGCCACTTATTTCAAAATCGTTATTAATTAAGGGAAAAGTACCTTTCTGCAGTCCTTTTGATCAAACCATTTTGACTCTCACTGAGTTAGTTTGCTGACTCTGAGAACAAGATTTGTCTCACCATGGATCTTTTTTCTCAGTGGTCCTGGGGTGTGCAGTCTTAACATCTGGGAGAAACTCCTCCCTGGAGGCAGGCTGCATTGCTAAGCTTTGAGATTCCTAGAGGGGAAGGGCTTCTCTCTCAGGCCCCAGGATGGTCCCGAAACAGTAAAGCTCCCTCTCCAAAAAGTACCTAAAAACCTCGAACAGATGGTCCAAAACAATATAACCACACAGAACAAGGTGAAGAACTCTAAGAGATGCCCACCGGGTCAGGAAAGATCTGGAATGGAAGAGAACGAAAGCCCTTAGGTTCATAAAAGCATACCTGCTCCAGCTCAAGAACCATCCAAGAAAAAGAATAACTATTTTGAAATGTGGCTTAAAAATGGCAGAAAGGGAAAAATAGGCTCATGGCATATTAGCAATGCAAAGAACATTAGAGGTAATGTGCCAGAACACTCTAGGCACAGGGCAGGCCAGCCTAGCTGGAGCGTGAGCAAGATGAGGCATAGGCACAACTGGCACAGCATGGTCAGAGTCTAGGCCCCAGGTCGAACACAGAGTAGGTCATTTGGCAGTAGCAACTGGTTCGTAGGCCAATCCAGAAGTCAGAGTCCAAACATGGTCCAAAGTTTCAGAATCAGGGGTAGGTCAGTGGTGGCAAGGTCAGGAATAAAATGATGAATTGCTTCCATAGCTAGTCTCCCCCTTTCTCTGCCCTTTATAACAGAGACACTCATCTTGCAGCTGGATTGCATCATGCCACCCCTCTGAGGGAATGGGCAGTAATGCCTGAAGAAGGATCTAGTCTTCTGGATTTATATGCCAGAATAATACAACCTCTCTGATCCATCTACTAATGGTGGAGGTAGAGAGCATATGGAAGATTTCCTAAAGGAAACAACCATGGTGCCAGTTTTACAAAAGGACTTAGTCCTGTCTAAGTAGAAACTCAGGGCCATCTTGACATCTAAACTGTGCCACTCCTTTCCTTGAGGATGCTTAGGATTGGGGCAGAAGGAAGGGAGAAATAGTTCTTCTGACCTATGAAAGGAAGAATTAATCTTTGGGACAAAGGCCAGATCAGGAAGGAGCATCACCCTGCCATTATGGAAAATGCAGAGCTCTTTGTCCAAGGAGAGGGCTCTGAGTTGTGAGACCCTCCTAGCTGAGGTGATACCCACCAGAAAAATGGTCTTAAAAGTGAGCTCTTTGAGAGGACAGGTGGACATAGGCTCAAATGGAACCTGTGAGAGGGTTCTGACCACTGTATTTAGGTTCTAGGAGGGGAACTGGTGAATCTAAGAGGAATTAATCAAAGAGGTACCCCTAAGACACCTCCTAACATGAGGATAAGGAGAGAAACTGTGCCCCTTTTTAGCGCCCCATATCGCAGAGATAGCTACCCCCTGCCTTTTCAGGGTACTAGTGCTTAAACTTTGATGGTACTGTTTGGTGGGGAAGAGGTCCACCTCCACTTTGCCGAATTTGTGACAGATCTGCCGGAAGGTTTCCCTGTTCAGCATCCATTCCGATTGGTTCAGAGATCTCGGACTGAGCCAGTCCACAAGGGTATTATTCATCCCTATAAAATGGACAGCCTTGAGTGACCACAGATGATTCTCTGCCCACTGCAGAATCAGTTTTACCTCCACATGCAGTGATTTGGATTTCGTGCCCTGCCCAATGGTTGATGTAGGACTTGGTGGTTGTATTGTCCATCCAGCCTGGCTAGGAGATCCTAGAAGGCCAGAAGGCCCAGTTATGCTTTAAGTAGACCCTTCCTGGGACCAGGGTCCTTGTGCCATCTTCCCCTGGGAATGGGCCCCCCAACTGCTGAGGCTGGAGTTCTAAGTGATCATTAGTCTCTTCAGTTACTGGAGTGTGGCTCCCTCCAGAAACCTGGGTGGGGTGATCCACCATTGGAGCTACTGAATCAGAGTTTCTGGGATCTTGACTAGCTGGAACTGTCTGTTGGCTATTATGCACCCTGAAAGGGGAGGAAGAAACTTTGGAGAGGGCAAGCATGAAACCTGACCCATGGAACAACTTCCTGACATGGCACCAACATCCCCAAAAGCTTCGCCAGGGTCATTATTTCTGCTTGGGAATGTTGGGTGAGTTCCTGTATCAATGTCAGAATCTTCTCCTGTCTTTCCTAAGATTAAAAAAACTTTGTCTTGAACTGTGCCAGGTGAAAAACCCTCTGAGCTGTAGACAAACAACTCCTTTCCCTGTTGATGACAAACCCATGATCTTGCAGGCAAGAGACGGTTCATTCCATGTCCACCATCCCCTGATCATAAGAGGATGATCTGATTAAAATGTTGTCCAGCTATGGGAAGATGGAAATGCCCTGTGTCCTCAGATGTGGCACCAGCGAGACTAGGACCTTGATGAACACTCTTGGTGCCATATTGAGACTGAAGAGGAGAGCCTGGTATTGGAAATGGAGCCCGCTGTAGGAGAAACGTAGGAATTCTTGAGATGGGAAATGGGATTCTCGAATTGGGGTATGTAAATAGGCCTCTGACAGATCTATCGAGGCCAGAAAGTCCCCCCTTCTGAATCAATGAGACTATGGATCTGAGGGTTTCTATCTGGAATGCTTTCTTTCCAATTCTTTGGTTTAACCATTTCAAATCTAAAATGGCCCTCATGTCCCTGTTTTTTTAAACTATGAAGAAGACTGAGTAGACCCCCCGGTTCCTTTTGGGTTCTATCACCCCGACATCCAGTACATGCTGTATGGCCTGGAGGAGAAGAAGGTACTTCCTTGAGCAACGATTCACTGGGATTTGTATGAATCTGATGAGGTTGGTGGTGATGATTTCCAGGGAATAGCCATTTGAAACTGAATCCAGGACCCACCTGTCACCAATGATCAACTCCCAATGAGCTATGAAAAGCTGAAAATGTCCTCCCATGCTTGGTGGATCTGAGTCCCTGTAGTTGTCATGCCACGTGGACTGGCCTGCTGGTCTGTGGAATGAGGAGCTAGTGCTACCTGACTGGTTGGGCTGCCATCTCCCTTTGGTGGGCTTTGTTGGTTGAAATCCAAAGGTGCACTTGGGTTCACAAAAGGTATGAGAGTGTTTCTTGGGCTTGAGTTCCTTCTTGCACGAAGGAAAAGACCTCTTTTTAATCTTTTATCTTCAACCAGGTATCTAACCATTCCTTACCAAATGAGATGAATGCTTTTAAATGGGATGCTAGCCACCCAAGCTTGAGAGGACAGGTCCACTTCCCAACTGCAGAGCCAGGTGTTACATTTAGCTGTGACATTAGGTGCCATAACTCTGTCTGACTGTTGGATGGCGTCTAGATATCCATCTTCAGAGAAGGCTGCCCCAAGGGCAATCTTTTTAGGTTCATCTTTGAGTTCCTTGGAGATGTCACTACCTGCTGCTGAAAGGTCTGAGACCCAGGAACCAACTGCCTTTGAGGAGAGTGAGCCTGCTGTAAAGGCCTTGAGAGCAGTAGAAGAAACTTCAAAGTTCTTTTATAAGGACTGTTTGAGCCTTCTGGCACAAGGATCCCTTGGAAAACCATCTGCCTCTGTAGGACTGATTGAATTAGAACACAGGCTGGACACTGGATCATCAAATAATGGAAAAGTGCTTGGCTGTAACTGGTGCTAAGGAGTAGAACTGAGAGATGATTGGATGGTTGGCCTTGGATCTTGCCGGAGTCTCCCACTCAGCTTTGACTACCTTGTCAAAGATGGATGGAAAGGGGATTCCAAGGGGGAGAGGCCCCCCCCAAGTGGAAATGCTCTGGCTGAACTGGCTGGTATGTTCAGATCAGGTACTTCCACCTCGTTGTTGTAAGGGATTTCCAGGATATGTAGAACCTTAGGAAGGAGCTTAGAGAAGACTTCTTGTGGGAAAAGGAGGGTCTGCACAGTGGTAATTAAGGAGTCTTCCTCATCTGATAGTTCTTCCTCCTCTTTTAAAGAGGAGGAGTCAGAGGAATCAGATTCTTCAAAATCATGGTCTAATCGAGGACTTAAGAGTTCTATTGGGATGTCTTTCAGAGTGGGCTACTTTGTGGTTTTTGGAATGGGAGGAGGGGGGATTTCTACTCTCTCCCCTTCTACCAGTCCCTAGATGGGAGGGCAAGTGATGCCTGGATCTGCTAGAACAGGGGTGTCAAACTCATTTGTTACGAGGGCCGGATCTGACATAAATGAGACCTTGTTGGGCGGGGCCACATGTGTCATAAAATGTAATGCCAAGTAGTGGAGATATAAACTTTATAAAGAACACAAAGGGTTTTTTTTTACCTAAAATAAAAACATGCTTAAATTAAAACTTTTGCAATATTTTGTTTATTTAACAGTGTCTGATAACTGACACCTCTTGCTCTGAATTATTGCATCAAAATGTTTGTACTGTTGCAATCCTGAGTATGCTGTTCAGGTGCATATCTGTAAGCTGCAAACCTACGATGACGCAGCAGCAGCAGAACTGGAGGAAGAAGCAGAAGACAGCCAGTTCCACTGCAGGCCTGATAGAAGCCCTCTGGGGTTGCATGTTTGACACCCCTGTGCTATAAGACCTAGAGAGATCCCTTATGCTTGGAATAGCTTTGGATAGGGCTGCTCTGATCTCTTTATGCATTTCGCCCTTAATCCAAGCTAGGAGGTTGGTCTGGGCATTATCCCCTGAAAGATCTTGGTTAGGGGTTCCCATCGGTTCTGATCCATGCAGGAAACCCTATGCAAAAGCAGATGAGGGCAAGGAGGGAAGCTCACAACAGGATGCCAACCCTTCTAGAGGCACAGACTCAGGCTGCCATATGGTGCTTTTTTGGGGGGAGAGACAAATTAAAAACGCACCCTGTGTCTTCTAAAGAAGGTGCCCCCTTGCCTCACCAAGGCTCAGGAGGGTGACTGGAGGACTGAGTGGTCAGCGAATCATTGTGGCTTTCTACACCCAGCCAGCTCTACAAGCCCCTGATGGCTGCGGTGGGAAGCAGGCGCACTCCCTTAGTGGCAGCTGCTAATGTGCTGTGGAATGCAAGAATGACTGGATGATCTGATTAAAATGTTGTCCAGCTATGGGAAAATGGAAATGCCCTGTGTCCTCAGATCTTAGCCTGAATGCCAGAGATCTTGAGGCTGAACTGTCCTTCGGAGCAGCGGTGGTGGGGTCCTGCTGCAGTGATCCCTGCTCCGAGGCCCCTTTGCAACCACGTTGGCTCCCCTGTTCTTCCCTACTCCTAAATAGGCATCCAAATGGGGGAGCCGACAGCCTTCATACCCTCTAAGAAACAGCAAAAAACCTCGCAGGAAACCCCTAGCTACTGCCATGAAAAGAATAGGAGAAGAAAGGAAGAGAGGGCTGATCAAGAAAGAGAAACAGAAATTAAAAGAAAAAAGCTCTTTGGAATCATGGTGCTCAAGAAAGCGCAGTCAGTAACACCTAACTGCCCTGCAGGCAGGGCCAAGACTGGGGCCTGGGAGAGAAGCCCCTCCTCCCTAGGAAACACAAAGTTCAGCGACCCTGCCTGCCTCCAGGGAGGAGCTTCTCCCAGACGTTAAGACTGCCCCATCCTGGAGCACTGGAGAAAAACCTTCTGGATCTCCTGGATATACTGCATATGGACAAAGAAATTGCAGATCCTTCCCCCCCCCCCCAAGAATCTCACAATTCCATTCTGCTAACAGTGGACCATTTCTTCAGCACAAGGAACACTGAGCTGATGAAATAAACCTGCATGGTTTGACTGTGCAAGGCTCCTTCTGCCACCAATAGGCACTGCTGTTAGCAAAACAGTTAAAGGATCCAACCCAATGAGATTTAAAAAGTCTCTTTTTTCAGAAGAGTCTTTAACAAGCATCTGCACTGCATTTTTGTAGCACACATTTATATGCCACTTCCATTGCCTATATAAGTTGGAAAAATGAGATTTATCTATCAGTTTTTTTAAAGCCTGAATAGCCTGGCTTAGTGCTCATCAGAGCCTGACAGCTAAGCAGTGTCAGCCACTGTTAGTATTTGGACAAGAGGCCACCAAGGAAGACTGGGGAAGCTACATGGAGGAAGGCAAACTGCCTCTCCTCGTCTCTTGCCTGGAATGCCCAGTGAATGGGGTCACCATGAGACAGCTGCAACTCAAACAGCACCTTCTTCTTTTAAAAGCAAAATACAAAATGTACCCTAAAAAGCAGGGAAACATAATGACTGGCAGTATATCCAGAGGTTTTGCTATTTTTCTTTTCTTTTTCTTTTTTTTTTTGGGGGGGGGTTTGCCATGCAATGATTCACATTAACAAAATAAATACAAAGTTTTGTACTCTCTCTGTACACCTACCTGACAGCACTGCCATCCCTCTCATTCTTCAAAATTTACAAGTTAGACTTGAACTATTATACATTAAACTATTATACATTAAAGAAATCTTACTAGTGATTTCTACAGAATGTGGGCTGCACTGCAATTAAATTCTAAAATGAAATTTGGCGGAGCTCAAAATTGCCTGGAATTTGTATCCACTGCCCTGGTAGTCTTTAGTCTCCATTCCACATGCATGGGGCCCAGTTATTAAACAGAGAGGAGGGAAAGGCACATGCTCAAAGACACTCACTTTAAATGGCATTCCCTTCATGCATGTCAGAGCTAAACCCTGGCACTGAAAGCAAGTACTGAGCAAATCCATTGTGATCCTTCAGTCAAATTAAGCCCCCTCCAGATTCTTTTTGTGTCTTCTATTTTCTGAGCCTTTAGGGTACATTTAGTTTTCAGGCCAATTTTTATATCTGCTAAATATAAAAGAAAGAAGAGAGGCAGATTTGGCAAAAGAATGGTTTCAGTAAAAGCCAAGGAGGCTGCTACCTCAGTCAAGAGCTACAGACACAAAAGTATTCTTTGTATTAATCGATGCAGGCCTGAATAGGCTACCTACATTCTGGTCTGGCCAGCTACAGCTTTCAAAGTTAACTGTTGTATTCAGGAGAACTGATGTAGTTTTTGTTTGTTTGCATCAGCTATGCTACTTGCATCTGCTATACTATCGGGTATTCAACAAACAGAATTATCATTTATCTTTATGTAATCTGAGAGAGAAATACTGACTGGTTTCAGATGTTACACTAAACCCTACTGATGCTGGGTGAATAAGCCTGTTAAGAACTTCAGGCTTTACTTACACATCAAGAACTTGCTTATTTCTTCTCTTCCAACAGAAAACAAATGTCTGAAACAGGAAACTACGGTTTGCAAACCATGTGTGAAACCCTGTTTGCAATCCTAGTTTATAGGACAACAACAAACCACTACTTGTTGATTCAGATGTAAGAAAAAAACAACACGGTTTTCCACAAACCAGGAAGTTACTAATTCTCTGGTGGTATGCAAGGGGAGGAGGGAGGGGTGTCCTTGAGGGCTATTCCATGATTGTTCACAAGTTCCAAACCATGACTTAGTGTGTCTGAACTGTAAATAAACAAGCACCTTTTTAAAATTATGAGATCACAACAATGAATGATCTGAAGGGTTTGAGTCAGAAACAAATGCTTAATAAACAAATTATTTTGAAGATATATTTCTTCGTGGTCTCCAGAAAAGCCTAAAACACTGCAAAACTACAATGAAGGACTATAATCCAATGAGCTGTTTTGAGGCATAATGCTTTTGCTAGAGGTATAGAAAACATTATAAATCCAAAGTAAATCAAACAATCCTTTCAAATATACATCTCAGACACAATATTTTCTGCTATCCAAAGAGAACCCTGTTAAATACATTAATACAAGTGAAAGCATTAGATAAACTGATTATTCCAGCAAGATTAACATTATACCAAAAAGTACTACTCTTTTGTAAAGTGATCCCTTCGGAATCAGCAGATTTGTTGGCACCTTCTCCTACCACAGCTTCCTGATAAGATCAATTTCCTTCACAATGAGAACTAAAGGTACATTTCAAAAAAGCCACATTCAGTGAAATTAGACATCTGTGTTTTTCTCTCATTCTCATACATACCTGATAGGGATTATGTAGGAAAAAAGGAGGAGAAACCGAAAAAGGTTGCGGTACCATGGACCCACAAACCCTTGCAAGGTTACCATAACAATTGAAAGTGCAACTAGAGCCAAGAACAGTGCTTTGGTCAGTTGATTCAGTTCAAGGTCCAGCAAACCAACCTAAAGAAAGTAACATAAATTCAGTAATGAAGAGAATGAACAGACAAATGCCATTTTCTTGTTTTTATTCAGTGTATAGGGTTAGGGGGGAAAGTTACTGACACAAAAATATTTTAACTGCAAATTCTGTGTGTAAAGAATGGTTCCAAGCACATTTGTATTCTCAAAATGATCTGATATATAAAAAAAGGGGGCAGCCTTTTTGAATGATCTTACGTCACTTGGATCGCCACCTCTACACTGGTCAAAGACTACCTTGGCTTTAAGGCCACAATTTGTGTTTGCTTTCCAGAAACATAAGGTATCCAATAACCATGCCACTGGGTGCTACTATAAAGTACGAAAGGCTGCTGTCGGAGTAATCCCTCCATGAACTGCATTCTCAGACTCCAAAAGCTCATTTTAGAGTGCCGTCCCAGCCTGCAGACTTTTTAGGGTAAACTAACTAAATTTCTAGAAACTACACCGACATCACTTTTGTATAATAAATTTCCTGTAACCATTTTTGTATACCTTCATGTCTCCCCCCCCTTCCCACATGTATGCATGCTTCTTACCATATCTACAGTGGCATAATACACATGAATCAATCAGAGATAGTTACATGTGTGCTTATCATCTACACTGAGACAAAACATCTGTTTAGGAAATTTATTTGTGAGAGAAATAGCCCTTTTACGTTGTAGCTGACAGGTACTTTTGTTAAGAAGAGTAGGGGAGTGCCACATCTCATAAGCAAATAACCCCCTGAAGGACCGAAAGGATTCCCAATAAAGAATCCCTTATTCCAGAGGTTTCCTGCCAGTACTATCGCACTAATCTCTTGATTGGACATTAGCTTGAACTGAATCTTACCCTAAAGTGGATTTTTTTTAAAATCACTGTAAGCCTTAACAAACTGACTGTAGTGAGCATATAGTCAGCCACACAATGCTTTAAGGAAGGCCAGTCCTTTGCAAGCCTTTCCAGTATGGGAATCAGGCCTGTAGCCAAGGATTTTTTTGTTTGGGGTAGGGGCATTTAAATTTTTAAGGGACAGTTAAATTATACTTAATTAAATTAACCTGAATACCTGTCTTTAAAGCAGGAGGCTCTGAGCTTGTTTCCCAAAGTCTCATGGGAATGCTTTTGAAAGAATCACCATGACCTAGGTGGTGTAAAGCAGGACTGGACTGAAAGACACCCCCCAAAATAACGTTTCTGACATGGCTACTTGTGGGGCGGGACTTTTAATTAAGGGGCGGGGCCCCAAATGGCCCACTGTAGTTAAAGGCCTGATGGGAATGATGAAGAAAAGGAATTGGTTTAAGCTGTGGCTGTGCATACTGTAAGCTAAACATAGGTAATGTTCTGTAATTCAAATTCTAAAACAAGAAACACTGAATTCTGTGGCTTGCATAAATCAACGTCAAATTAAGCAAATTTTCATTAGTTCTTATTTTGTAAAATGTATTCTTTCAAGGTTTAAATAATGTATCCTAGTTCAACTAGTCCTATTTATTACATTTATATCCCACCTTTCTTCTGTCATTACCTAAAATTCCCCAGGAGGTCCCTCAATCCAAGCAATGGTCAAACACAGGCCTGTTTAGATTCAAGCCAACACTGTAATATCTGCCAACTATACCCTGGGACCCAACTACAGAGAGAGGCAAACAGAAATGCAGGGCAATGAATAGCGAAAATCATATTTAAGCCCTCTGTTCTTTCTGAGATTTAAGAAAGCTTTACCTGTACATTTCTGAGCATTTTCTAGTGTTATGCATGTATTTTAAGGTTTTAAAAATAAATAGATCTCAGGAAAATGAGTTGTGCACCTAACACTATGTTGTGTTTTATCTATACTATGCACACACTTCTTTTAGTCTTCTGCTCATGAATCAGACATATCACAGAAAAATAAACCCAGAACTTCAGAGCTCCAAAAGTAGTGAATTTAGCTAGTATGGAAACCTTCAGATTCTGGATTTATTTGAGGCTCTGCAGTCTCTCTTCAAAAACTACAGGCTGAATCCAAAGAACCATGAACTGAAGGAAAACAGCAGTTACCACTGTCCCACAAGTACTTTGGGCAAGAGTTCACACAGGTAGGTTTTACAGGTAGGTTCTACAGTAGTTCTCAAACTCTCATATAAATTCAAGCACAAACAGTAGAATGAATTTGTATTTCACTTCACTTTTCTTGAGCAAGGTATAAAAGAGCTCTACCATTAGCAGAGGACACCTTTCTAACTGGATTGGATACCTTTAGATCCAATCATTTCCTTTGCCTAAGACAGGGCAAAGCCATAATCTCAGAAAACCCAACACATCATTCAGTAAAACTTTCTTGGGTTCATCTGTCCCTCCTCATTATGAAGTTACGAGCCACAGCATGACAAACCCAAATTCAATGAAGGAAACCCTGTATTTATGTCACCTCCCCATCATTTGTGAAGCATGACCCAGACTCTAAAACTCAAGAGCAGCAAAGGACTAACTAAAGATGACACTGGGAATCATACTAGTTCTTTTCCCCACATGCTCCTTACTTTAACTTCTTATACAAGTAACAAGCTTGAGAGCAGTTAGAGAGATTTAAGTTAAAAGCAGATACTTAATTAGAAAATTGTGTCTTTTTTAAAAAAGAAGAAGAAGCAGAGTATGACAATTAACTAAGGACTTGTCAGAAGATCCTATCTTTCAACAACTACATTCCATATACTCCTTTTCCAAAGGCAATACTTATACTATTCCCATGGTGGGTCACATCCATGGAACTATTTGTGATACACTCTTCTTGGTGACATTATTATGACAGCAGACAATGTGAGACTATCATGGGAGTAAAATATTCCAGCCAAAACCTGTGTGTGTGTAGTCCACTGCCAGAAAGACTAATACTACATAATACTTCAAGATGAGAAACACTTTGTACAAAACTCTCGAATCTTCTAACATTCTTGCTTGTGTACGGGCTGTCCCTTCCCTTGAGAATGAGGCAGCTGAAGACCACAGTGGCTGATTTATCAACTGCATTTAAAAAGCAGCACAACGAGGACAAATATCTTGCAATTTCCGCTGCTTCAACTACTACATAGTTTATGCTTGAATTATTGAGAAAAATAGGTTTCTGGATTAAAATGAAGAAAAATTAAGCCAGGGAAGTAGAGCATGTTTCAAAGCCCAGATCTTTTTGCATTGACAAAGGCAGTCTAAGTTTCAGGCCTCGCTGAGGATCAGATGAAGTCATTATTCATTCAGTCAGGGAAAAAAGACTCAATTACCTCAACCTAAAGATGCTATCAATGAATGCAAAGTGCATATTTTACTCTATTCATCCAAATCCCATTAAAAAGTGAAAGGAATGATTTAATCTGGCCTTCTAGAGTTGGTCTTTTTTTGTAATAAAATAAAGAATCACTGTCTTGCAATATGCATAACCAGTACCTCACACTTTTTTTGCTGCATCATAGCACTGAAAGACTGTAAAAGGCAAGACAAAACCTGACAGAAATGAATACAGAGTTTCCTTTGAAAAATGGCATTTTTGGGCCCAAACATTATACATAGCCCACTGGATAAATGTATGTAGTTAGCTACAAGGATAAAAACTTTCCTAATTGAAGACGACAAATCTGAATGTAGGTTTAGAGACCATTCAGTAAGTTTAAACAACTTTTAAAACATATTATAAAAAGTACTCAAGAAGCAATTTTGACTTTTTGGTTAAGTGACTGGCTATGCATGAAATGCACATTTCTCCTACAGGCACAAATCTATCACATCACCTTATCATTTCTGTTATGCATACAAAGTAAAGTATACAAGAAATGAAACAGAACACACATCTACAGAAGAGGTTAAAGTTGTAAGCTGTTATTTGTCTGCATCCCTCAATACTGTGCTTTTATCAAGAGGAATTAATCTTTTAATGGCTAAGGAAACCTGTCACCCTGCTTAAAATTACCATAAACAAAGTAAATGACTTCATTAGAAAATAGATAAATTTAATTTAAATTTTATTCTGAGTATTCTAAGCATTTATTGCAATTTTCAATACCTGTAGAACTGTTTTTCCTTCTTGTCATAATATTTGTTCTATTTCAAGCAACTGCAATAACAAAATCAAATATGCTACTGGAAATTTTAATCTCCCAGGGAAAATTTGTACATAATGTCTAAGACAACCACAATAGTTTTGCAAAGGGGCTGTTCTAGGATAATGAACACAATAATTGCCTGTATAATCTAAAATGCTACTAATGGCAACAATCACATATCCATTTAGCTCCTCTTTAATTTATGTACCAACTTTTAAATAGCTAATCGTTCTTAGTAAAATAATGGTTTATACCAACAATAAAGGGTAAGTATGGTATTGTCCTTCTTAAACGAGAAAATATCAGTTGTCTTGTCTAGTTTTCAAATTACTGAAGTAGCTTACTTTGGTAGTAAATATATATATATTAATCTAATATACAAAATGCAATGCTATTGTAATATGACTAAGTAATCCTAATTTTTTAAAAAAAGTTTTGCACCATTAAAAGCAAAGTTCCAGAAAACTCCCAATATGCAACATTTTAGAAATACCATATTATCCTGAAACATCACTATATTATTTAAAAAATGCTTACGTACTAATAATTAATCATGCTTGATTAAATGGCTAATATTCATACATAAAACTGTTTATGCTATGATATCATTTCTACAAGTAACCACTTATTACAACATGATTCTCAAAATCTTATTCCAGCAACATCAGAAGTCCATGAAGTGCTTAAGGGTCTGCAGGAGATCCAAAGCATATTTTTGTTGGGGGTTTTTTTGGGGGGAGGGGAGAATGGAGCTAGCACATAATTGCTATGTCGCTACTAATTACCTTGCAAGATCCCTTATGTCAGATCTAACACATGCTAGAAATATTCTCCCATGAGTGACTGTTTAAATGTGAGTAACCAGGAATAAACCAGTTCTACGTTGATAACACAAGGTAGCAGCTTGCACATATATATTTGCATTACAATATTTGTACACTTTGAAGATAATAATTCAGAACACTTTGAAAACAATAATTCAGATCAAACAAAATGCATGTACATGCTTTTCAGATGTCGGTAACAAGCATGCAATCCAGTCTACTAGACAAAAGTTCAGCTATTTCAGCCACTAGTACTCTATTTCCCTTTAGAATGAGATTAAACTAAAAAAGGTCAGGTTGTCCATACGGAGCAAAAGTAGCTATACAATAATTTGGAAAAAGTTTTAATATTGTTTGCCCACTGCAGTGTATGAGGTAGCACATGTGCAGGTGCGCACACACATTTTCATTACTAAAACAGAGATTTGTAATCAGGGGCAGATTTTTTCAGTTAAAAAACATTAACAGAATAGAAATCTCTGTTTTTAAAAGTCCCCAAACCAAAACAATCACACTGAAAATTTAAATTTGTCTCTCTCCCATACTATAAAAATCAATTACAATTCTGAAGTATATAGAAATGTATTCCCTTTATAGGTTACTCTGATAATGCTCACACAAAATACAGACCAATACTGGATTGGTAATAAATGTAAAAATCTAGCATTAAGATTATAACTCTAATTAACAAAATGAATGGCAATTACTCCTCTATGCATCTCTTCTATTTAACTCTTCTCACTTCATGCTTGGTTGATACAAAACAATATGTAAATTTATGCACAACACATCATATACAGTCCAACAGCCTTTTCTGTCTTTTGACTAGTATGCACAAAAGGAAGGAAAAGACCTAAAATAAGAAATTCCACGGAAAAAAACCTATCTGTCATAGTCTTTATTTTGCCTAAGGCATTACAATTGTTTAGTCGCAAGGGAAAGTAATGGAAACATTCCCATGCTCAGGCATACTACTGTTGTAAGTCATCCACATCATATACTGGGTAACTATTATCTGTTTATGGAAAGTAATATTTTAGGAGGGAAAAAAATCTAGGATAACTAAGCAAATGGGGGGGAAAAACCATAAACCATGTCTGGTGCTGAGAACCAGAACATATGTAACACTGGAACCAAAGCCTTGGGGCACCCTACTTACAAAATTCTGTTTAATTACAAAAATTACATATCTGTATTGTTTTATGCAATATCTATATTGTTTTATTTGAACTGCATGTAACCTGCCTAGAACTGACAATTGTTATAGCACAAGAGACAGATTTATAGGGAAAATATTGTTTGATAATAGTAATGCTACTCTGAATGATATACATTAAACACAAAAAGGACATATCAAAACATATTGGTAATAATTGCACAATACATATTAGCACAGAATTTCAGTTGCAAGATATCAGCTATCTTGCAAAAGTGCAATACTCAGAGGCCTGAGTCTTAAAAATATCACAAGTGGATTTTTGCTTTAACTTCTTCTGAAAACCTGTTTTAATAATTCAAAGATCCAAGCATCAAAAATATTACAGTTAAACTTTCTATGAACTATTCCACTGATTATCTGTATAGTTGTGGATTAAAATACAAAATGTTACCACTACTGGTAACAAGTGATTGTGTTAATAAAGTCCAAACAGGCTGACATAACCATATATGAAAAAGTGAGCAGTGACTCACGAAAGCTCATGCCCAGACTAGATGCTGTTAGTCTTTCAAGTGCTACTAGACTCTTGCTCTTTTCTATAACCAACTTCAGACAGCAGAGGGCACTCAAGATTGATGCTAACTAGTTTAAACTGCAAGGCCTCTTTTAACACTACAAACAACTTTCACTTCAACTGGATTCCCCATGGCCACAACCCCAGGATAATACCATTCCTGTAGTACTTTACAATATACTTTGTCATTCAAGAGAACCATGGTTTCAAACTACAATATATTGTGCTGTATATACAGGGTGAGTCCCACAAATATTTGGGTGTGGTTTTTATATGCGTAACATGTTTGTGTTGGTAATATTTTCTCTACCCAGTCACTCTCCTCACACTACCTCATTGACAAACATGGAGCCACACACACAAAAATTTATTTTATTTACACACAAATACACTCATCTACAGATTGTCTGTCTGTTTGTCTATCTCATCCATTCATCCACATTGATATCTATACATAAATATGTATACTCATACACAAGACTTTTTTCTTGGGGGAACGCGCCAGAACAGAGTTCTGGAACCTCTTCAACAAAATTCTTTTTAAAATGTTGAAAAGTTCATGAGTTTTCTAAATGTCATTTACCTCTTGAGAGATCTGGCACCGCCCTCTCTCTCTCTCTTTAAAAAAGGCCTGCTCATAGACATACACAGTTAACCAATACTTTGTTCATACCATATACCCCCTTTTCTGCTGCAGTCCTAGCCAACAGCAGCAGTTTTATCTATCAAGCTAACAGCATTAACTAAAAAGCCACAACTTTCTCAATTGATGATTGTGGAGGTTTCAAAAACTGCAAACACTGTCTGCTTTGACTTTTTTTTTAATGTAAACCTGCACAAGATGACATGTACTGGCATTATATTATGCCCATTTGTCTCTCTACAGCCATAGACACTGCACTCAAATTACTGAGAAGAACAAAGCTCACAGAAGAAGGCTTTCCCACTTCCCTTCTCCCACTGTAGCCCAATGAACCCAGACAAATTCTGTGCCTGTTGATCAGGGAACTCAGACAAAAGGCATGGAAGGTGAAGCTAGGATCTGTGCTGACAGAAGGAAATCAGCAAAAATCCCCCCCCTCCCCATGCACAGTAAGGCTGTTCTGCTAGTGCCAGTACTATTATGCCAGCAGAATTATTGTCTTTGGATTCAGAAGGATTCAGAACACATTACTACATACAGGTTTCTGAAATGCCGTTAGAAACATTAAAAAACTTACAAGATCACAAAATTCTATCTGAGATTATTGTATTTTGGTCACACTATGAGTCACTAGAAAAGGCAAAAACTTGAAGGCAGAAGGAAAAGGGGAAGACCCAACATGAGATGGATTGACTCAGTCAAGGAAGCCACAAAGGCCCTCAGCTTGCAAGACCTGAGCAAGGCTGTTAAAGACAGGACATTCTGGAGGTCATTAATTAATTGGGTTGTTCTAAGTTGGAAAAGACTTAATGGCTCCTACACACACATTGTAAGTAGGACTACAAAGCTCCTACTACCTAGTATTTTTTTTCTTGCCCTTCCTCCAAGGATCTCGGAGTGGGGTACATAATTCTCCCTTTCTTATTTTACCTTCAGAACAATCCTGTGAGCCAACAGACTGACATGATGAAAGTGGCCCAAGTGCACTACGCTGTAGAGTGGAGATCTGAACCTGGGTCTTCAAGATCCTAGTCCAACACTCTAATCACTAGACTACATCAACTCCCTTGCACAATAAGACATCTAAAGAAAGAGATCCCCATAAGTCAAGCCTGCACTATTCATTAATTCAACACCACAATTAGGTTTTAAAACACACTCTTCTCACTAGATATATAAGAGCGGGGGTCCTGCAAGGACTTGTGAGACGCATCTCATTCCCCCCCCCACGATTTCCCCTCTTCCTTCCTTGAAAGCACCCACAGTGTCTCCTCTTTTCTTGCTTCCTTCTCTACATCCCACTCACCAACCAATTTACCTTTTATTCGTCTCCCATCTTCAGCTATATTTATGATTTACTTCATTTATACACTTGCTTTTCTAAGGTTTGCAGAAAGATCTGTCTTGTCTTCCCATGGCTCCAGTCTTTCAATTTAAGTAGCCACAGATTTGGTCACATTGAGAATTAGAAATATTGATACACAGAGAGAGAAATATTAGTTCGTAAAATTCTATACCATTCTCTCAAATTTCCATCATATACTCTGGCCGAGTTCAGACTGGCAGTTTGCCCCGAGATAGACACGTTTCAGCAACGTTTCACAAATGGATTAAAGGGCCGTTCACACAAACACATCTGTCCGGCATTCCCCAGCCGTACACAACTCGTCTTGCAACGCTTCCCTCCAGAGTTTAAAAGATACCTGGTGAAAGTGGTAGCAAACCCTGGGAAATGTGTGTATCCCGTGTCCACCCTGCACCCACAAAGTGTGAATGCTAAAAGCCATGATTTTTATTGTGTGCTTATCTGCTTATGCGCATGAGCACATATTTCTGGATTACAAAAAAGAAAGCCGTGCCTTACAGCCGCATCTCCGCCAGGGGCAGGCCAAGAGTGTTAACGCCCCCTTGTGCGTCCTCCCGGTATGCTCCCGCATCAGTCTGCACAGTGTGACCGGGAAAACCCAGAACACATTGTTCTGGGTCTTTTTTGCTGTGACTCCCTCCTGCTTCAAACTGCCAGTCCGACCTCTGCCTCTGTTATAAGCAACAAACTGGTCAGAACTCTATGGCTGACTTGGCTGAAATCTGGAATCTAACTGACAAAGGGCAAAATTTGCTTCTCATTCCAGATGCTGGGATTACCAGGGTCCTTAACTGCATGCCTTTTCTTTCCGCCATGGAAGTTGATGGCTCTACCTTTCTTCATAGCAACAAATGTAAACTGCTGCATCTGGTACAACAATTGACCTACCACTGAGCTGCTGAACCACTACTAACACAGACCTCATCAGGGAACAGAAACGATGTCTATCTGAACTTGAAGGGAAGGTCTAATTTGTTTCCAGGAAATGTTCTTTACCGTTCCCTCAGCAATGAAGGCTATGTTAAGTTGGAGGAAGCAGGGGACAGGTTTGCAACAGAGGCCTAGCCCTGCCCCTTCCTTCTCCTGAGCCAAAGGCTTTAATAAAGGATGGAAATGTGTAGTATGTGAGAAAGAATGAAATTGCCATCCCTTTGTCAATGGAGGGATCCTAGATACCATTTTTTTTAAAAAAAAAAATTAAGTGCTTTTTTATTGGATCCACAAAGTACCATTTGCAAAGCTTTGCTTGTTCCCACATTTTAGCCATTTGGGTTATCTGATCAAAGTGTTTTATATATACTTTGAAAGTGCACAATGATAAAATTACATGTCAAATCTATAATTACATATTTAATGAAGCATATTGACCACATATATTCTACACTTCAATACACTTCTCCATTTGCATCTTTTCCCCCTCTCTACCATTCTCATTTCTTTCTCACCAGGCAAATCTTATCAGTTGCCCTTAAAGGAAATTTCCCTCAGAAGACTGCACTACACTATCCAAATGCAGCTGGCCGACCTGCTGCCTTTCTCACAACCACTTTCTTAAGGGCCAATTAATTACTGTAGGTGAGTACCCAACTACTTGAATTGCCTGTGTATCTGGCCCATGTGCTTTAACCCTAATGTTTGTTCCTTCATGTGCCCTGTTTAAAAGGAATGTTAGCTCCTTAAAGACTTGCAATCCACTATAGACATTATGTTTTATTTTATACTCTGGTATGGATAAAAAAGTATAACATAGACACATGTGTCTATGGATAAAAAAGTATAACATAGACACATGTGCCTGCTTTAAAGGATGTATCTATGTAGAAAGTGCCACTTTTCCTTTGAAAAGATTCAAACACAAAACCAGCATTTAATTTCTGCTTCCGTATATCAAAAAGGGGAAAGATGGAGCACATATTCACATTTCACGATAAACTGTTAAAATAAAAAAAACCCTTTTCAATTAAAAATCTGTTTCAAGATGGATGTTATAAAAAGAATTTAAAAATAAACAAGAATGGGAAAGGAAAATATGGATGTGAGGTAGAATATGAGAACTGGATCAGAATATGTGAGCTACCCATTGAGCTTCCTTGGAAGAGTAGAGATTCAAACCCTGGTCTACCAGACCCTAATCTAACCACCATACCAGAATGGCTACCAGTTTTTCCTCCTTTCCTGGCAGCCTCTCACTGGGAAAAGTCTGACCAGGTTGCAAAAGCTGTGTAGTAGCAAGTTATTCTTAATTAATTGGTAATTGGTAGTAGCCAGCATGGGTTTATCAAGAATAAGTCAATGCCAGACCAACCTTATCTCCCTTTTTGACAGAGTTACTAAAATGGTTGACTCTGGCAATGCTGTGGATATAGTGTATCTAGATTTCAGTAAAGCATTTGACAAAGTTTCTCATGATATCCTTGAAGATAAACTGGTTAAGTGTGGGCTGGATTGTGCAACCATTGGATGGATTCATGGTTGGTTGAAAAATAGTACCCAATGAGTGCTTGTAAATGGCTCTGTGTCTACGTGGAGGGAAGTCTCAAGTGGAGGGCCACAGGGCTCGGTCCTGGGCCTGGTGTTATTCAATGTTTTTATAAATGACCTGGAGGAAGACATAGAGGGGATGCTTATCAGATTTGCAGATGACACAAAGCTGGATGGGATTGCTAATTCTGAAGAAGACAGAGTAAGGATTCAAAATGATCTAGATAGGCTGGAACAGTGGGCTGAGGCAAATAAAATGAAATTCAATAGAGATAAGTGCAAAGTCCTACCCCTAGGCACAAAAAATCAAAGGTATAGATATAGAATGGGAGGGACTTGGCTTGACAGCAGCACATGTGGAAGGGATCTAGGTGTTCCGGTTGATCACAAGCTCAACATGAGCCTGTAGTGTGATGTGGCTGTGAAGAAAGCTAATGCAATCTTAGGATGCATTAACAGAAGCATTGTGTCCAGATCATGGGAGGTGGTAGTTCTGCTCTATTCTGCTATGGTAAGGCCTCACCTGGAGTACTGTGTCCAGTTTTGGGCACCACACTTTAGAAAGGATGTTGACAAGCTTGAGCGTGTCCAGAAGAGGGCAACCAGGATGTTGAGAGGGTTTGAATCCAAGTCTTATGAGGAAAAGCTGAAAGAGTTGGTTATGTTTCGCCTGGGAAAGAGAAGACTTAGAGGGGATATGATTGCAGTCTTCAAGTATTTGAAGGGCTGTCATGTAAAAGATGGAGCAGATCTATTCTCTCTTGCTCCAGACTGCAAGACTAGATCTAATGGGTGCAAATTACAAGGGAGTCGTTACCGGCTAGATATCAGGAGAAACTTCCTAACTGTAAGAGTGATTGAGCAGTGGAACAGTCTGCCTCAGGAGGTGGTGGATGCTCCTTCCCTGGACATTTTCAAGTGGAGGCTGGACAACCATCTTTTGGGTATGTTGTAAGTATGTAGGGCAATCTTTTGGCTATGCTCCTGCAGAGTGCAGGTGGTTGAACTAGATGACCTGCGAGGTCCCTTCCAACTCTAACATTCTATGATTCTATGATCCTATGATTCAAGTGAATTGTGTGGTGGCCGGTGATGGGCTTGGCCATGTTGTGCAAGTTGTGCAATGGCTGCCACTAGACCCAGGCAGGTAGTGTAGCATCAAATCATCTGGTAGCCACCACTGGATTTGGCGCAAACTGCATGATGGCAAGTCACCCAGGTGAGTCGTACAGTGGCTGTTGCTGTACAGTAATGAGTTGCAAGGTGGTTGCTACCAGGCCTGGGTGAGTTATGTAAGTCACATGGTACAAACTCATCCGGTGATTGCTGATGACCCCCATAATGAAGAGTCCTCATTTAAGAACAGGGGAGGGGAACAAGTGCACTAGGAGGTCAAAACCACCCTGGAAAGAGCCCTGCTCCCTTGCCATACCTTTTACTGACAGAAACCAAGGCTTGAAAGCTGTTAATGGTGTTGTGGTTGCCTAGCAACCCCAAAATGGTGATGAAGATCTCAGCCAGCATTCATTTCTTAAAGGTATAGGGCCTGCTTCTATTATTTGGGGGGCTTTAACCCCCTGATGCATTTTTTAAATGCCAGATTTTTCTGCAAATATGGGGCTTCTCTTGGGTTTGTAGAAAGATCTATCTTGTTTGTACATGGCCTTATCTGTGGATTTAAGGATGTATCCTCTAGGGTTTGGTTCAGAATTAGATCTAGTGAAGATGGTGATAATCACAAGTTTAAGCCTCTGTTAAAATTATGGCAGACTTGTAAGAAATACTGCTGGAATTATTTGGTGTTAATATTTCTACATTTTGCAATTGTCTTTTTTGCCCTGCATTTTTAAAACAGTAAAAAAACCCTGGGTCTAAACTTTTCATGTAGTTAAAACCAATTGAGGTATGGGCAGTAATACCTTCTCGAATCAGGTGGAAATTAAGCTAGGTTTATACTGATTGCACCTACAATATAAATGGAAAATGACTTTATAACCTCAATTTACTCTAAACTGGGCTCAGAAACACTAAAGCGTTATAATTAAAGGGCTGCTTCAGTGCTCAACTGTACACTTCAATATAGTCACTGTTTTGCATTCTATTAACTGTAATCACTAGATTTTCTGGTCTTGGAGTAACTATGGCATTCTCTAGAACATATTTTACCCTTGAACTATTAATAGACATTGCCACACTAGTCTCCATCTTGAGATAGCTGGAATGGGACACAAGTGCTGATGTTTATTTGGTAATACACTTTGTTTAGCTGTTTGTGCCTTTAGTACCACAAAAACATTTCACAGCAGACAGAAATGTGTGCTGTACTGGCATATACAATAATAAACTTAAAGTATGATGGTCCTGTGAAAACAAACTCAGTCTGTACTAAAACACAGTATTGTAGATTGGTTCCACCTATATTATTGTCTGTATTTTATTAAAACAATATTCCTCAATATATCTAAGTTTCCCATTTGAAACACAGAAAACCCCCCAACATTCTCTGATAAAATGATGCTTCCTCAATAATAGTGAAGAATGTGATAAAAGCAGCCATAAATGCTTTCTTCAAATGTAAGCAGAAATGTGAAGTTCTGAAAAAGCCCCACCCCTGGAAATTTTGGGAAGATGACGAACAAAGAAACCCTTCTTTGAAATGAAAAAAAAATGCTTTTAAAGATAAAGATTTAGTACTGGGAATATTTGCAATATTGCTGGTAGAAAAGCAAGGCATTTATATTTTAAAATTCTATGAATATTCTAGTTAGCACATTTGATACATTAAGTTATACACGATGCATTTTATATTGTTAAAGCAGCAAAATGGCTTTAGGTTGCTCTATACATTTCAAATTTCTGGAAATTTTACATCTCTAGCTATGACACCTTCCTTTGTCCCCCTGCATATGACTCATCTATTGAAGCCTTTTCAACAAATCTTAGTTGACTGTGGTGATCAAATTAGATGAAACAAGCGGAGACCCGCAAGAAACTTGCGGGATGGTTATCTCATTCGTCACACCTTTGCTTCCTCTGCTCACCCCCTACCTCTCTCACACTATTTCTCCCCTCTGCCCCCCTTTGCTTACTCTATTTCTGCTCAAAGCATGTGACTTCCTCTGTCTTTCTGATCTGTCATCTTTCTCTTTGTTTTTCTCCCTCCCCACTTCATCACTCTTTCTCTCTCTTTCTGCCCCCCACCCCATCATTCTTTCTTTCTGCACCCATCACTCTCCCAGCCTCCTGCCTGCTTCCTCCCCCACTCCGCAGAGCAGCAGCAACAGTGGTGGCAGTGCTCTCAGCCACCCACCTGCTTCCTCTCCCCCCACAGCAGCAGTGGCAGCGCTCTGGGAATCACAACAGATCTCCCAGCTGCAGAGATCAATTCACCTTAGGGTTGCCAGCTCCAAGTTGGGAAATTCCTGGAGATTTGGGGGTGGAGCCTTGGGACAGTGAGGCTTGGGGAGGCAAGCAGCCTCAGCAGGGTATGATGCCATAGACTCAACCCTCCAAAACAGCCATTTTATCCAGGGGAACTGATCTCTGTCTCCTGGACAACAGTTGTAATTCTGGGTGATCTCCAGTCCTCACCCAGAGGCTGGCAATGGTGGTTCTCATGGAGGAAATGGCTGGAGGGTGGAGTCTATGGCACTACACCAGTCCAAAGTTCCTCCCCTCCTCAAATCCCACCCTCTCCAGGCTTCACCCCTCAGCTGTCCAAGGATTTCCCAACCTGGAGTTGGCAACCCTATTTCCTTCCCAACCAACAGCCAACCTACCTTTATCTGCCTCTCTGTCTTCTGCTTTCCATCTCTACCCCTCAGCCTCTACCTAGGAAAATTACAGTCTTTCTCCACAGTGAGGGCCAAAGCAGCTTTCATTATTCCCTCCTCCTTTTTATCTGCACAACAACCCTGTGAGGTTGGTTAGGCTGAAATATGTGACTGGTCCAAAATCACGCAGTCACCTTCCACTGCAAGATGGGGTCTTGCAGACCCTCCTTTGAAGCTCTAACAGCTGCACCTCACTGGCTTTCATAGGGTGGCTGCTGATGAACGGTAGCAAGCAGCCGGGGCTAGGTGAGTCATGCAAATCTGGGGGGACCTGGCAACCCTAGACTACTGCCAGACCTAGAGTGGCCAACCTCCAAATGGGCCCTGGAGACCCCCCAGAATTACAACTGGACTCTAGACAGCAGAGGTCTGTCTCCCTGCAGAAAATGGCTGCTTTGGAGGGTGGACTCTGTGGCATTATACCCAGCTGAGGCTTCTCACTTCCCAAACCCAGCCCTCCTTAGAGTCCACCACAAAATCTCTAGAAATCCCCCAGCCTGGCACTGGCAACTCTTGTGAGGCCTGGCCCCAAGGCTCCCTCCCTCCCTGAAAGGCCAGAATAGGCCTGGAAAGGGCCCTTCCCCACGGTTTTACTGAC